>JAULJZ010000022.1:9263055-9277367 GCA_032270985.1 Heliamphora pulchella | reverse complement strand
CATCCATGTAAGAAATGCTACTTTAGGAGGACCTATGGAACACCTCACACCTTTCCAAGGAAGACTATCATCACCAAAGCTAAAAAGACTCTTATAAAGGGATGCTACCGAAAACGAGCCATTAAGAGCAACAAGCCACACCATAGGATCCTCTAAATTCGTTTGGATATGAAAATTATACAAGGTGCCAAGTTCTCCAAGTAAGTTGACTTCCAAAGTTAGCAATGGCTTCTTGAAAAGCGGGGTCCACACCCCTACACCATGATCCCAAAACCTAGGGGTGTGCGCGGGTTGGATTAGAGCGGATGAAAGAATTGTTTTCAACCAAGCCACCTTTGGCGGGTCACTATTTTTTCAACCCATAGCCAACCCACTAATCATCAAAATCAATAGGTTGGGTGATGTTTTTTGGTAATTTAAACCAGTGATTTAGGCAGTTTAGTTGGTTGAAAAATTATAAAGTTTTGAGATTATTTTCTTAAATTGATTTTTAAAAAATATATGGAATATACTTTTAGCAGTAATATGAGTATAAATGGTGAGAAAGTAAATATTCAAAATCAAAAGATACCTAAGAGTGAATATTTTCGTTATCTAGGTTCGATTATTAATAAAGATGAAAATGTTGCAAATGATGTAACCTATAGAATCAATGTTGGTTGGCTCAAGTGGAGGAGTGCTTTCAGAGTTTTATGTGGTCGACGGATACCTACAAGATTAAAAAAAAAATTTTATAGGACAGTTATTAGACCAACGATTTTATATGGGACAAAATGTTAGACTGTTAAGAAAAATTACATAAATAAGATAAGTGCTGCGGAAATGAGAATGTTAAGGTGGATGTGTGGTAAAACTAGACAAGATAAAATTAAAAATGAAAAGATTTATAGAATGATAGGGGTTGTATCAATTGAGGACAAGTTGAGAAAATAGATTAAGGTGGTTTGGATACATACAACGTTGACCAGCTGATGCAATAGTTAAAAAAATGAAAAATCATGAGTAATGAAAACACAATGGGATGGATAGACTTAAATTGAAATGGGATGCCGTATTAAAAAAAGATATGAATCTATTAAAACTAACTGAAGATATGACTCTTAACAGAGCAGAATGGCGTAAAAGGATTCATGTAGTCGACCCTAATTGATTGGGATAAAGGTTTAGTTTGATTTGGTTTGGTTAGTTTTAAAAAAATAAAAAACCTATTACAATTTTAAAAAAAATCATATTTAACACGTCAAACAAAATAGTGAGAACATAATTAAATATTTCTAACAATAATATTTACAATGCATATTTATTGAAAAAAATATTTACAATACATAAAGTAGTGATTAAAATTATAAAAAAATATTTTAATTTTTTTCTTATAAATTATAAAAATATATATAAATATGAATATGTATATGAGATTGAAATTCATCGTATGTAGAAATGCGATAACTAATATATACCATAGACTGGTTGGGTTGATGACGGATTGAATAAATATAAACTCGCAACCAACCCACTTGTTCTTATTTTTTTCACCCAACCACCCAACCCAGCCCACTTGCTCACACAACCTTAGGTTGGCGAGTTGGAGCGGATTGACGGGTTGTTTGTACACCCCTACCTAGATCATCTTTTAAGAAAATCTATGACACGTGGTTGGTACCAAACTCAATTTTAGTGCGCATGAACAATTGAAATTGGGACTTCATCCCGCCCATTGCCTAATTTGCCTATAACAGTTTTGTGAATTGATCTATTGGTACGAGTTGTTCAAGTTGGTTCACGATTGCAAGCCTCATAGTTATTACAAGCGATAGGTGCATTGAGGCGCCAAAGGTTTTTTTGGAGCGTAGGTGTGAGGCGAGGTGCGAGCTTTATTAAGGTGAGGCGTAGGCTTTATTAAAGCGAAGCGCACATTATTGGAAAAAATAGTAAATAGCATTGACAATTAATTTAACATTTAATATAGGCAAATTGAAATTTGCATGTTATAAACACTAAGATAAAAAAGTTTAATAAACATTTGCCATTCCAAAAACTATAAAAAATTCTACAAATTTTAAATAGTCTACACTTTTGCTTAGCCAAGTACTAAACAGGAAAATTCAACAAAAGTTAGATATAGATAAAACATGAAAATCTGTCAATATCTAATTCGAAACCAACAATCGCATGTAGACTTGCAAGTATATCATAATTAGGAAAAAGTACAAAAGTCCAAATTTACTATCAAATAATATTTGAATTAAATGTCAATTCAATTTGAAAAAAACAAAAGAGGAAGAATAGAACAAAAAAAAGAAAAAAGAAAATGAGAGAGCAAGAGTAAGAAGAGAGAGCGAGAGAGGAAGATAGTGAAAGGAATAATGGAGAGATAAGAGCATGACATAGGTGCAAATGAGAGAGAGAGAGAGAGAGAGAGAGAGATATTGGAATTCAAGACCCAACAAAATCTCATATCAATTTGTACAAGTCTTTCATATTATCTCTAGTAATAAGATAAGGTTTTATTTTTATGTTGAGTTTTTAATTGGATGTGCCTTCACTTTTAATGTTGAGCAAATTTTATACATTTAGCGGCTCAAATTGCATCAATAAGAATCTATAGTATAAATGAGGCGCATGAGGCGTGCACTTTTGAGCCTCTTCTCAAGGTGTGCTTAGGCGACGCTTCATTAAATATTTTGAAAATTAATACTTTATCTTATGGGGTGTTTATAATTTGGATACAATACATTCTAATGTAGTAATTTATAAAAGCCTATTCATATTGTACCACAATTTAGGGCATGTAGCGTACGATCTTTTCGTTTCTGTTGCTCATTCCAAAACGATCCATGTTCCAGGTAATATAGCTCAATGACCAAATTGATGACATTTTAGATGATGAGATTGTGTGCACTAGGGATGGGGACCTTCAGCAGTATTTTAGATATAAGATTGGTTTTTATGCTACTTGGATTATCAAAGATAAGCTACAATAGCTAGCCTCGGATCTACTTGAGTATTACCAGAGCAGTGCTGTACCACAATCGACGGCACACCCCCAGAGAGTTGGTGCAGACACTAGGGCCTGTACCACAGTCACACGAGTCTACCGACGCAGACACATGCGGGCAGTCCATCCGGTGTCTATATGTATAGATGAAATTATGGATTTTGATTTTATTAGATTTGTTTAGTTATTATATTTAGGGATGGATGACATTATGGATTTTGATTCTATCATTATGTCATCTTTATCTTTTTTGATCTCAAGTGTATTTTTAATTGCTCTTCAACTTGTACTTTGGATCATTGATTGAGTGAATGAAATTATTACTACCTTTAGAATTGACGTGGATGCCAGTTCGGCCCTAATTGTGGATTCTTGGAGTACTTAGATGTAGATTCCTAAATGCTTATTTTGATTGTCCTGCATCAGGAGGCTTATCTTCTAGATTGTTTTGTTAATGCGATGTTGGGTAAATGCATTAGTACTAGAACTTCAAGAAATAAGAGATCATTGTGACATAATATTCCTGGTGCATGGCAATTATTACATGGTTGGATTTGAAGAAGTGTGCAAGTAAAAGCATGTGGAAAGCTTATACTAGATGATGCTTTATGGTTCTATATGGAAGTTCCATAAAATAATTTATAGCTCATGAGCAATGGTAGTGTCGACTTCATATGGAATTTGCTTGCTTGGTGCCACCTATTGTGTGCTCCATATGGTTTTTTGGTATATTAAACTAGTACCAAAGTGATTTATTCACTTAGCCAATGAATATGCCTTTGTGTTGGTAATGGGGGAGGCTTTAATGTAGATCACACAAAAAGAACATGACAAATTCATGTAGAGCTCCTAAGAAAATTTGGGAATTTCATGTTGAACTTGCTTAGGATCTCTAGTCAACAGTTCTAAGTTGTGATGTAGTTTACATTCTTTGGAATTATTTTATTTTTTGTGGACAATTAGGAAATTTTTTTGATTCAACTTTATTTGTTTTATTGATTTCAAAATAGTTTGTCTCGTAGCTTTTGGTTTGGGGAGTGTCAACATCCATATTAGTGAATACCAAGGAATAAAATTTCATTTCGTTTCGATCGGCTTAAACGTTTTCATTTCCTAGGAAACGGAACCGTTTAAAACATTAATGTGAGATTGGAATTCCAATGTTTCCATCAAAATAAAATGAAACAGATTGAAACAATGAGCTTTCTCAACATTTAGTAGGAATACCCAACATTTGTAATTTCTATGAGCATTTTTTTGCTCAGAGAGATATTTGAGAAGCTTGATGCCACTTCGCTTTAGGAAGTGGAATCCCAGCAGTGAACAGGCAACAAAAGAAAATCTTAAACTGATTAGAGAAGTAGAGAAATTAGGAGGGAGAAGAGGAGAGAGAATGAGAAAAAAATAAAATAAGAATGATTAAATTATATAATTCTTTTCCCTTGTTACCGCAAAGTATATCAAAGGTTTTTTTTTTTTTTTTTTTTTAATCGGCAAATACATACACACTCACTCTCATACTTTACTCTTGGTAAAACTTGAACCCCTCACCTTGCATTTGGGAGAGTGATCCTCATACTATTGGGCCAAAGGATATAAAACTTGCCAATGATATTTTTTTGTTTCCTTGTAATTTTTGTTGCTACTGTTTTTTATTTTATTATTTTTGTTTGTTTTAATCCATACCTGCTTTTGTAGATAAATGATATGTTTGACATTATTGTTACTTTCTAATTATTTGGTATTATTACGGATTCAATTCCATTGTTTTTTTTATTGGATAATACTTTAAAATGAATATATTGTTCTTAAAAGTTAAATTGTTGATTTGCTAGCCTTGAAAATGCATAAAATATACTTCATGTTTCCACATGTTTCCTTATGTTTGCAATTGTTTCTCCGTTTCAATCATGTTTTCCGAAAGATTTCTGAATCGTTTATGAATCCGAGCTGACCGCAACAATCCACCGAAACAAAATTTTGATCCTTGGTGAGTACATGCTCAGAACATGCCCCTTAAGTGATACATGCGGATTTGTATGGTATTGACAGCTAAGCAAGGGGGGGACTAGTGTTTAAATTAGCTCTAAATGGAAAAGTAAACTTATTGTAATGTTCCCCTTGGCTCTTCCTATCTTCCCACATTACTTCCTCTGCTTCTATCGCTTATCTGTTTCTTCCTTTCTCTTCTTCTTATCTGTTCCTTTTATTCTCACCTCATCTTTTCTCTTCCTACTTTTACATTCTTTTTTATTACTATCTTTGTTATCCTTCGCTGATCGCTATTGGAGTATTATCAGGCAGCTTATTGCATATTCATTGGCTTATGGATGTTTGCCTATAGTTTATTCGTGAGGCTTTCCTTTCTGTCACCGTTCTCATAATTTTCTGTTCTCAACCAGTACAATACCCTCAGCCCTAACTACTTTAATTGCCCGTTTTCTTAGTGTCTTATAGGGTTGTACTGTTGTAGACTACTACTTTCCTTTTCTCTTTTTCTTGGAAGTTGTGATGTTTACTCTTAATGGTAGGAGTTCATCCCTCAGCACCCCTTTTGTTTTGGATGCCATTGCTGCTATTAACCTTTGTGCTACCCATCTTAAAGTACTTTGTCCAAGATTGTTTATTATTAACTAGTGGTTCTCACAGAAATCATTGACCAGATGGCGATAAAGATCACCATGAGAACTCGGACCAGAAAATGCATCTGCATGGCTTTGATCAAGATGCTGAAAATATGATTAAGAAGGTTAAGCAAGCATTGGATAATGGAGAAGGATGTCGGGTATGATTTTGGTTCTGCATTGGCATGTGAGCTTGCTCAAAGTTTTTGGAACAATTAATGAGGTTAAAGTTTCTTGCAGGTTTATGGGGTATTAGATGTCCAAAGGGTTGCTGGGAACTTCCATATCTCGGTTCATGGGTTAAACATTTTCGTTGCTCAGATGGTCAGATTTTTGTTTTTTAAATATTTTTTCTTGTAGTGTGATTCCGTTCTACCAAGTCATCAGTATATAAAAATTTGCCAAGAATATGTTTCCTGATTATTCCGTTGGTTTCTTGGCAAATAAAAACAAATAAAATAAGCGGAAGAAGTATGAGTAAAAGAAAAAAAAATGAGAAGTTGATTATCTTAATATAATTTATTCATATAGCAAAGTGCGAAATGCTTCTCATAAAAATCTGTAATTTAGTTGCTTGGTTTGTCCAAATTATCAGTAAATTGGTCATGTGTGTCAATAAAAGGTACTATGCCAGAACTTAGCTTTTCGATAGTAAAATATTGATCCACTTCAATGTGCTAAATTTTGTGATGTTGACTGTCACTGGAGGGTGGGTCATCCAATAGTCATAATGAGCCTCTTGTAATTTGTTGAAACTGGAAAGGTCTTTGTAGTTTGTGGAATTTTTAAAAGGAAGCAGTAGATTTTTACAGGCTGCAATCTTATTTTTTGCCATTCCCAATATTATTTATAGAAGCTAACTTTTGAATAATGGATATGCCTTGAGGATGATCCTAATACGCCTCATTAGGATTATTGTTTCAGTTTATTTTCTTATGTTGCACCAACTCATATTAATAGGGGTCCCCTTCTGCGTTTTTTCTCTTTCAAAATATACATGAATAAGCTTGTTAAAGTTATGTGAAGGAGCGAGGCGCGTGTGTTGTTTGTTGAATTGTAGCGTAGTTTTGTTGAATTGTAGCGTAGTTTTAGTTGGTGTGAGTGTGAAGTTGAAATTCTAAAAAGTATACTTCAATATCATGCCTTTAAATTTCTAAAACATAGAAAATACATTACTAAGTAGATGCTCAAAGGTCTTCTTTTTCAGTTTTTATTGCAAATTAGGGAGTGTGGGAATGGAGACAATGTTTATTGAGCAGGATGGGATGTATGTAATTTAGTTAAGGGGAAGATGAGAGAATGTTGATCAAGACTGGTTTGGCATTGGGATGAAGACCAATGAGTGCACTAGTTGAGGTGGATTTTTGGAGCTCAAGGGATTGCTTATATATGTGCATATATATATATTTGGGAAGTTTTTGAAGTAATATTTTCTGTGATATTATGTAGGAAGTGGTCTTTGAATGTTTTCTTTTCTCAATTTTCTCGGAGGCCAAGGAATATCTTTTTCTTGGATGTTAGTGTCTAAGTCCAATGTAGCTGTTTTCTTGCATTGACTATAAACATTGTCTATAAATGATGGGAGTCTTTGCTGTTTGTTACTTTTATTGTGCTTTGTTATTTGGTGATTAATTCCTTTTTTGAATCAACACAAGGCCTGGTTATGTTTTGATTAAATTGATGTTTAAAGTTGTCGATATGTTCCACCTCTCCCAATTAAGATTTTATCATGTTCATCGAACCAACCAGGAGGTTGTAATAAGCTGAATTGCATTGAGTGCTGATCATTTGGTTCTTGGCCTCCAAAATTGCATCAGAATGCTCTAATTACCTGATTTGATACAGCAATAAACTGACATCTGCAACTAGATTGTTACAGTAGATGGAAAACTACACCTTTGAAGAGAAACAAGAATTATAATCAAAGAGACCAAAATAACTAAAGTGAGAAAGATGATAATGGAGAATATTCCAAGTCTGAAAGCACCTCAAGAATTGGCAGTGGCACATAGGCCATGGCACCACCTGATGCGCCCATAGTTGTCAAATCGTGAATTGAAATCTTAGTTTTGCAAATCATGAATCGAAAATTGTAAGATTTAGCATGAACGATAAAGATGATGTTTAAACACTTCGTATGTACGAAATAAAATGAATAAATTAATATTAATACAAATTATACAATAAGAACATGATTGCTGAATCTAAATGTGAAAGACATTTACCATTATCACAAGAGATTTTATCTCAAATCCAACTAACCATAAGATTTCTTAAAAATAATTATATATTCTCATTTAGAATTCAAAAAAATGGACTAAGAAATCTCAAACTGAGTAAAATAAGAGAAGAGAGATTAAATATAAAACACTTCAAAATATATTTTGTATGCTTATTGTTAATAAAGAAAAGCTTAGAAAAAATGTTGTGGAACTGTTGTCCAATGATTAACGTCGTATCATTTTAAGAAATTATGCTTGTATCACTCAAATAAAAATAAATTGTTTATCAGAAGTGATACTTTCATTTTAAACGTCTAAAAAAGATGTAATTTGATATGTTTTACCTAAAAGAGAAATAAAAAAAGAGTTAAGAATTTATTGAATGTGTCTGGTTCTTATTAAATTCTCTAATCTCCAAATGAGCAACAGATTATGCATGTTTATTTTTTATTTTCATAATAAGCACATTAAGTTGTATTAAGGCATTTAAAAAGAAAAAAATGGTAATTAGGGGATTCGAATTGTGAATTGTAGTAGTGAATTGATTTGTGAATCGAATTGTGAATTATAAGATTCATCACGATTTTATCACAAAATAGATTCGTTAATAGATTCCTATCGATTTATGTATGAATCGTGAATTGAATCGTGAACTGAATTGTGAATCGTAAAATTTTGATAACTATGATGGCGCCACAAAGTGGCGCAAACCCAAGGCGGCTAGGATGTGGCACCACCCTCCTTCAACATAACACCACTAAGGGACAACACAACACAACTTATTTTTGTTGAGAACTTTGATTATGCATTTTCTTTGAGTTATTTAATGAAAATACGCATTAATCCCACCCTCTCCCTCATCCCCCAATTTGAGTTTGATAAAAATGTCAAAATCAAGTTCCTAGTAAATCAATATCTGTTTTTTCAGCAGAAGTATCAATTACGAATTCAGGTATTTTTATTCTGAAAGAAAGATTCGAAAACCAACTTAGCTATGTGGGAGTTAAACTTGGAGATGGAAGTCTTGTTTTGTTTCTCGACAGTGAAGGAGACTAGACATCATATCAAAAGACGATAAAGGGCTATGGGACTTGTAGAAATCAGAGGATCAGTTATTAGGAAACATTATTTGAAGAAAACAACTTTTCAAAAAATACAAATTTCTATACGAAAAAATATTGCCCTCCTTAAATATTGATAAGATGCCTAAAGTACCTAATTGGCATCTATGTCTTGATTCCACGATGTTTCTCTAGGGTTTTTTACTTGATATCTCTAACATATATTCACAATTATGTTATTTGGACATGGGTACGAGTGTATGGTGCCGGTACGTGTCGATGTGTCACATTCATTCAATTCTCATATCAAAGATATTGGGATATGACAAAATGTTCAGATTTTTTAATATATATATATATATATATATTATTTTCTAGGGTAAATGGTGTTCATAAGTTTGCATATAGCATTTCATGCCATAATATAAGATTTTATAGATAGTTTTATAGTAAACTCGAATTATTGCTAGATGTTTCATGGGTGAATGCCTGACTAAAAATATTGGGCACATGTTTCATACACTTATCCAAGTGTTGAGTATTCGACATGAGTACTTTATAAATTTGGAGAAGTTTATATACATAGGTTCACAAAGAATCTAATTTTTTAGATGTGCTTTCGAAGCAATGGTACGAGTTGTAGCCGGCAACATCCATGTCAATATTGATTCTATCTCTTGAAGTAAAAGAGCTATGTGGTTTACAATGCCCAATGTTTTATCCCTACCTTATCTCCTAATTGCCTTCCGAAAGGTTAACTTAAGAATCTTTATGACTTTCATTTCGCTTTCATGGGCTCGACGGTCCAGGTTGTCTCCCATCATGTACTTGATATCTAATGGTCAAGCTATCTCTTATTGATGGTAACCTTGATAGCCGAGATGTGTCCTGTCACATACATAGATTAAGATCTTTGCTATTGAACATAACTTTGATGATCAAGATAATCTTTCTGACTTGTGCAAAAATTTTAATGGTCATGCTTCTCATTGATGGGAAGTACTCAATGTGTATCAAGGAGCCCCGCCTTAGAGATATACTCTCCATACAAAAGGTTAGTGTGTTCCCCTTGAGCGTAACTAGCAGGCACCTTTAATAGTATAATGCTTATTCACATTTGTGATAGGGCCCAAGGAGCTCTACAGTACCTTTGGGCTCGCTGCTCATGTGCAAAGGTCAAGGCACTGTACGTACTGCCATGTTTGCATGAGATGGTTTGAAAGATTGTGGCATTGCGCCTAGAGCAAGGGCTGGCCATGCTTGAAGTATGTTTTCTACCTCAACGTGGCGTACCTTCTATTGGAAGATATTTTGGATCTCAATTTGATTATGTTTTTAAACCTAGAATCAATATATTAGGAAATTAAGGTATTACTTATTATGATTTGATTTGTGAATTATTTTCTTCCTTTATTGTGATCATTCTTCATCAATATAAATAGATAGCTCTACCTTTTTTAAGGTAAGCTGAAATTACACAATTCTTATATTCTTTTCCTTCTCCTTGGTCTTCTGTGATGAGATGGATGGCATGTTCTCTTGAATTCAAACATTTAGAAAATTTGTCAATCACGACGTGTCAAGGAGTTGATTGGACTCTAAATTAATCAATTATCTCTCGACATCTAACAAAGACCTATCAATGCGTGTGTTGAAACATCCCAAAAATAAAAATCCTCTTTACTTAATTTTGGTTACCTACTGACATTGGCCCAGAATTGGACACTTGTTAATTACTTATCCAAGGCAATAATTGTGTTGTCAGTTGGACTAAGTTTTGGCATAGTCAATTCCTGATAATTGTCCCTCACCAATTGGACCGTATTCAGGTCCATTAGGATTTCAACATCTTTGAGACACATGATACATTCTTAGCTAACGCTTAACTTCTCCTTCCTTTATAAGTATCCCTTGCTTTTTTTTTTTTCCAGAAAAGGGAGGTAAGAGAGAGGAAACAAGGTATGATAAGAACCTAAGGTAGAAAAGTAAGTTTTTTGTTGTGAAAGTTACAATGCATACCTTACACATTGAGGTTACATTGCCTACACCATCTCCCAAGGCTATATTGCCAACCATCCCAAGGCTGTCACTTATCTTGCACACCAATGCCATGTTGCATATCCTTTGCTTGAAGGGTATGTCTTCTCTCTCTAACACATAGATTAGATTGTCTATATTGAGTACAGACTCCATAATTTATATTGCATGCTAGCATCACATTGCTTGGATTGCATTGCTCATCATGAACCTACAGTGTCTACATATACTTGTATCATATTGCTCCGAATAAAATTTTGTTACTTACACTGAAACTACATTCTCCCTATTTAACCATAAAACCATCTTGCAATATTCTAAACCCAAGCCTGAGGCTTGAAAGACGGTTCAGTACAAAAATGTATATAAGAGGCCTGAAATACAGCCCATACCATCCTATTCCAGAGGTCTGATTGATGATCCGAAACTTGAAACTTTATACTCTAAGTCAGGTGCCTTAAAGATAATCCATAATTTAAATACTTGCTTCCGTCAACACCTAATGTAATTTCGATTTCATTTTTGTTGCTTTGCTCTTCCTCCTCATGCCATGCACCCTGTTACTTTCCTAACGTCATCAAATTAGCCTATTTTCATGGCAACGGAGATGAAGGCTTTCTCTACAGTTTCAATAAGTTGGTCACTGACCTTAACATGAAGATCTATCACTATTGGTTTTTGTCTACATCCATCTTGGAACATAACTTGCCATATTCTATGTTTGTATAGCTATATCTTGTCTTGTGCTTTTATTGTACCCGAGAGTATGGCCGCTTGATCATTGTACTCGATGTTCTTTTTAATATGCAGCTTTCTCATTTAACCAAAAAACTCTCTACGAGGACAGTGTGAATTGCCACATCACCTCGCAAGTCTACCTTAATGATCAGATTTGTGAGACCTGGTTTCATTTTATTTTCTGATGATTATTTGATGCGTTGGTTATTGTTTTAATCGTTTTATATACACAAACATCATGTTTATGTATGTGTTATGCATGCGGGGACTTGGTTTTGTTTGTTTGGGTTTTCACCCAGTGACGACCGCTCGAGTGGTGGTTTGTTCACTCGAGCGGGCCTGTGGCAGAGAGTTTGTTCGGTGGGGGACTGCTTGAGCGGGGCCTCGAGCGGACAGCCTAGCGCGAGATTCTATAAAGACAGTTCATGTCTTGATTGTTCAGCCAAAACTTGTTCTACAAGTTTCTTCCCTCTCGTTACACAAAAGCTCTACCTTTTCTCTAGCTTTTTGGTAGGCCCGGGTTGGTTTTTGGTGATTGGTTAATGGATCCTTGTTATCCTTGCCGAGGGCTTCACGTTCATCCAAACGGAAACGTGTTTTGGCAACTTTAGTTTTTCACTGTAGTTTAAAGCTTCGAGTTTTAACTCGCCGATGTAGGATCCTAGACTCATGTCTTAAAAGGGTGCTACGTGGAATCTTTATGCGTTTTTACCGTTTTAAAATGCACGAATAGTTGATTTGCATGTTTAAACCTTGTTTGGTTGGACAAAAAGGACTTTAAAAGTGTTTTTATGGCTTTTTTCGAAATTGGTGGACGTGTGAGGTTCCATGGTTTTCAAAAAGGCGAGTTTTGGAAAAAGGTCGAGATTTTATGCATATGTTTGTGAAAACCGAATTTGGAGGTTTGGAGTTAACCCTTGGAATTGAGCCTTGTTTTAAAATTGGTTTATCTCCATGGCTAGATGGATAACGTTGTTATGTGAAACCTGATTTTGTTCATGGTTGCGTGCATGTAGATTCTGGTTAATGATGCATTAGTTGGGGCTGCGGTCATTCGGTAAAAGCCCGTAAAGATGCATTAGTTGGGGTAGATTGTGGTCCTTCGGTGAAAGCCCGTAAAGATGCATTAGTTGGGGCAGATTGTGGTCCTACGGTGAAAGCCCGTGAAGATGCATGTATTGCTTGTGAATCATTGTATTTATGAAAACCTTTTTTTGGCTCGTGTGAGTCGAAATGCTCATATCTATTTGCATCAGCATGTTTAGCTTTTATTGCATGTTAGTCGGTTTCCTATTGGGCTTAGGCTCATGTTGTGGGATTTTAAATTTTTTTTTCAGGTGATTGTGATCACGGTAGATGATCGAGTGGAGTCCGAGGAGGCGGACGACTTGTTTTAGTTTTCTTTTTTGTTATGAGATCATGTACTGTTACATTTACTGTTTGTTCTTAGAAGCGTGCTTTGTAAGCCTTGAGGCGATTACATTATGCATGTATGCATTGTTTATTTTAAGAGAGGAACCCTGGGTTGGTAGTAGTTTTATTTGTCATGGTTTGGGTTTCATACTTTCGAAGTTTTTTTCTTTTTAGTCTGAGTGATTTCTTTATCAATTAAACATTTTTGTCCTTATGGTTAGCTTATTTAAAACCCTGCTCAGAGATCATGTTTTTAGGTGTGTTTTTGAGACTCGAAAAAATTTTCTAGTCCCTGACTGTAAAATCTCTCGGGCGTCTCACTGCTCGAGCGGGCTTCTGAGTGCTCGAATGGGCAGCCGCTATGAACAAAAATTGGGTTTTGTTTCGAAAGAAGGTTTTGGTTGGAGAAGCTTGGGGTAACCCATTTTTGATGCAAAATGGCTTATTTTGTGATTTGTTCTGCAAAAATAAAATAAAATCTCGTTTTTGTATTGATCTTTGACTCGTTTGGGTTCGGGAGGTTTTGGTGGACCTCGGTAAAAAGGAAAAAAGGTGGGGTTCGTTTCGTGGGTTTTTCTCGTGACCCGGGTTTAGGGCGTTACAGATGGTATTAGAGCGCTCTATGTTCGAATACCTAAGAGCCGCAGGAAAGGTTACATCACCTGGTGAGACTGATTGCGTGTGTTTGGTTGCATGTATTTAGATGTTTTGATAACTTGAGCATGATAGCTTGTTGAGCATGAGGATGTGTATACGTGAGTATGGGGGTTGGACTTTAGGATTGATTAGTCTTGTCTCTGGGCGTTTAGATTGACAAAATTGGAAGCTAGGTTAGAAATGCGTTTGGCCGACGTATTTTCTAGACAGGAATCTAAGTAGGTTACCCAAATTGACGCGTCACTCGTATCGATTCTCCTTGGTATGTGTGATGTGTTGGCATGATCGTTTATGACGAAGTGTTAGCATGGTTATGTAGTTGCTGTTTGTGATAACGCGACGTGTTGAATTTTATGTTCTATATTTCTTTTGTATAGAAGCGATGTCTGCGCGGAGAGAACGAGTCTGTGGCTGTGGTTTAGGCCAAGGGGATGTGCCAATCCTTGATGCTGGGGATGCAAATGCTCCCCAAGGACCGATAGACGCAATAGAGTTGCTGCGTGAGATGGTAGGCTCCATCTGTTAGCTAGCTGAGACTGCTAGGGGGAGAGAGAGAGCCTGAGCC
>JAULJZ010000022.1:9227297-9262955 GCA_032270985.1 Heliamphora pulchella | reverse complement strand
TTATCAAGTAAGAAAATTAAAATCTTATATTATTTTTTTGATGAATTTTCACACTAATCAAATGCATACGAGAAAATAAATTTTCTTTACATTTTTCGTTTCTTTTATTTCATTTTTCCATTAACTGATAATTTTATAATTTTTTGAGTTTTAAATTTATTAAGAATAAATTTTTTCAATTAAAAAAATTATAATTAGCTAAAATTAAAACAATATCAACAAAAAAATTTAAAATGAATAAGTTCGCACCGTCAAATCCAATGAACCAATTAAATTTATAGACCAAAAATTATGGAACTTATTTAATCAATTATGAGTAACAAAATTTAAAATTATTTAATCAATTATGAGTAACAAAATTAAAAATGATAGTTAAGTGATGGTTTAGAGCGAAACCCCACCAACCCTGGCGCTCCTAAATTAAAGGAACCCCTGGCACTAGGAAGCCTGCCAGGGAAGCGAGCGGACTATTCGTTTACCTAGCGAGAGGACTATTCGTATACCTGGTACGAGAGAGAGAGAGAGAGAGAGAGAGATGAACCACAATCAGCAATTAAGCGAAGGCAAGCACGATGACGAGACTCCGCTCTCTGATTTTCTCGCGTCCTTGATGGACTACACCCCCACTGTAAATCTTTCGGGAAAATTTCTGTCAAAACCTATGTACTATTTGTTTCTCAGAGGTCATTTTACTCAAAAGTAAGTATCGTAATTTGTTTCTTCCTCAGATTCCTGACGAATTGGTGGAGCATTACTTAGCAAAAAGCGGGTTCCAATGCCCCGATGTTCGATTGTAGGTACTCCCAGCCCTCCTCAAAATATCATCATTGTATTATCTTTCAGTTTCTTTGCCCCCTGTTTGTTTGCCAGGAAAACTCAAGTCAAGTTTTCAATTTGAGAAAACGTAATCAAGTTAAATAAATGTGTTTGGGTCGATTGAGACTTGAGTGGATGTTTCTACGTGCGGCTTATGATATTTTACTTGTCGGTGCAATGATGCTCCTACTGCTTGGTGATTCGGCTATTTTTGGCTCTTTGTTTGTTTTATGCCGGTTTATTACTTGCTAAGACTATTTCTTGATGACGACCTAAACAGAATTAAACTGGAAGTTCAACTGAATTAAAGTTGAATGTTCAATCACTAGATAATGAAACTGAAAAAAAAAACAAAATGGAATGGAGGTTTCACATGTAGTTATATTATAAATTTGAATTATTTAAATATATTTGTTAAGTGAATGTCCAACACCTAATATTGGACACATTTTCCATACGGACCATACCGATCCGAGTGTTTTGAGTGTTTGATAATGGCATTTTATGCATCTAGAAGAATCTCTGTAACTCCATCAAAATGCATTTATTTTTTCGGTTTTGGGAATAATCTCATCAACTTAAAGACAAATTGTTGCTCTAAAAGTTCAAACTACTACAAAGAACTTCAAGAAATAGGTTGGAGCAAAAAATTGAAACGTTATGCCTTAGTGAGCATGATATTGAGAAAGCTTTGACAGCTATACGGTAGCAAAAGGAAGATTTGCATGGAGGCTAACTAATCAGTTATATCCTATGCTAAATAGATTCTTGAAAATAATTAAAGTACACATTGGATTCTTGACAACTGGACGTGGGTGTGCTACAGATGTCCAATATTTTTTATTGGACACTTGTTATATTTAACATTGTTTTGTATGGTATAATTCGTTGCATAATTACTGTAAAATGAGCTCATTGCCCCTTCGATAATCTACTATGATGCACGGTGCGTACCTGGTGCCGTAGACGCACCGGGTACGGTAAGAAAGTAATGGGTACTTTTCCTGTAACACCCCGACCCTTCACATGGCAACGATATTGTCCGTTTTGGGTAAAAACCCTCACGGTTTTGTTCTTTCCAGGGGGTCACCCATTCTTGTATTGCTCCAGCGTAAGCACACTTAACTGCGGAGTTCTGCTAGGATTTCTATTACCTGGAAAAATGCCTAGTTGAATGTAAGGGTCTAAAGTTTTTCTTTTATAGCCCAGAAACTCCCTCTTCCTTTCCGATGTGGGATACCAGGATATTACAATTCCAGTTGTTGGGTACAACACGGGTACGTTTTGGTTACACCAATGGTGCGTTGGGTACGGCAGTATTACGTTTTGGGTAAGACAGTGAATATGTTAGGATTTATATGAAGTTTTTAAAATTAAAGAAGTACTAGAGTAAATAATATATTATCTCTTTTAATATAAAGATAAATTTGAGTATTAAAAAATATGATATAAATTCTTTAATTTAATAAAAGTGTTAAAACTTTAAATTTGTGTGAGAAAATACATCTTCTGATATTTTTACTTATGGTTTGCTATTGCAGAAAACTACTTTCAACCAATACGGTTGCCATAGCAATTGCCGTCCAACCTAACAAGTATTTGCCATTTGCAATCTTAATTAGCAATTGCCAAAGACACAACCTTGGGACGACAATACTTTTATGTTCTAATATTTATTTTTTTATCTCACAAGCAAAAATTAATTTTGTATTTAGCATATATGTAATGTAATATAATGCTAAAAGGTACAAAAAAAAATAAAAATAAATTTACCGCCGTACCATTGGCGTACCTGTGCCCTATGTTTTTAAATATCACAGTATTGCTGGCGTACCCGTTTTGTACCATACCCATACCATGTTCCCGCATCGCACCCGTGCTTCATAGATAATCTATGTTGTAGTAAAAACTATTTTAGCCCATAAATAGATTAAAATATAAAAAATATGATTCAGTTTTTTGCCTAGCATGCATGCACTTTAATTAGAGGCTGAACAGGTCCAACCCCTTGATGTGCACCCGCACTTAACCTTCGTAACCAAGTCCATGCAACAGTTTATCCGCATATCTTTTTTCCTTCACGTGGCCTGACGAGCACACCATCAATCAATACAACATTCAAAATCATGCGAAAACTAAAACAGAAAGAACAAAAAATATAATGATTATAAAAATGAAGTTAGCTAATTTCTGGGGTAACATAGTCTTCTAATTCCTCACCAGTATAGCTTTGGTGAATTGCGTAAGAAAAAGTCAAACTTAAAAGTAGTTCTAAAGCTGATAACTTTGTATAGAATGTTAGTTCTTTTATTTCCATAGTTTAGTTTTGAGGTATTGCTTAATCAGCTCCTTTGGTTAACCATGGAAGCCACAATATATTGCTGGCAGCAATCATAGTTTACCCCCCAAAAACCATGGCATATATGACAACCATTTTAGAATACTACCCGGAACAACATATTTTACCTAAATATGCCTGGCATGGCCCATCTTGCTAAATTCTTTTTCATTGACTATTTTATGCATTGACAATTTTTTTATTTACTTGACCTTTTAGGGTGTTAAAAGGAAAACTGAGAAAAGAAACTCAAAGTATTTACTTAAGAATTAGTTCAATGAAATTATTTTGGGCTTTCCTTTTTTGATAAGGTTTATACTTTATAGTGTGTAACAATTCACAGGAGCATATCTGCGTACCATATGCTATAAACTTGAAGCTAAGCAAATCTTGTAATCCTTGAGGAAGTTGATAACAAGTCTCAATTAGTAAATTAATTGTACTTCCTATTTTCTTGGATTTGTTGCCTTCGGTATGATTTATTTTGAGAATAATTCCTCATTAACTAATAGTGAATATTTTCGTTATCTTAGTTCGATTATTAATAAAGATAGACAAATTGCAAGTGATGCAACTCACAAAATCAATGTTGGTTGACTCAAGTGGAAGTGTGATTCTAGTGTTCTATGTGATTGACGAATACCTATAAGATTGATTTTTTTTTATAAGACAGTTATTAGACCAACAATTCTATATGAGACCTAACATTGGGTTGTTAAAAAATTAGAAAAACAAGATGAGTGTTGTTGAAATGAAAATGGTAAGGTTGATGCGTGGAAAGATTAGAAAAGATAAAATTATGAATGAAAAGATTCGTAGAATGGTAAGGGTCGCACCAATTGAGAACAAGTTGAGAGAAAATTAATTATGGCGTTTTGGATATGTACAAGGTAGACCAGTTGATGCAATAGTAAAGAAAAATGATAAGATAATGAATAATAAAAACACTAAGGAGAGAGATAGACCTAAATTAACATATGATACTGTATTAAGAAAAGATATGAATTTGTGATAACTAACTAAAAATATGGCCATTAACAGAGCAAAATTACGTAAAAAGATTCATGTTACCGACCCAATTGATGGGACAAAGGCTTAGTTTTGTTTGGTTTGGTTATGTTGTTTGGGCTTCACTTGTTTATTCTTTCATGTATCTCATCCCTATAGCATTTTGGACAACATTTTTGACCCCAAAGTGAACATAAAACTTTCCAAATGGCCTTTCTCTTGTGAATGTCTTAAACTTCAAAAATTATGATGCAATAAAGGTGCTAATCATGACTAGGCCACCATTCCCTTTTTTGCTAAGGTAAATTTGGAACACGATACAAAATTATGCCTGGATCAATGCAAGAGAGGTGAGTCTAATGTGTTATTGGTTTCCATACTCTAATACACAAGTTGATGCAAAGTGCTTCCTGCCTTATTTTGTTTATGTAAACATTTCACTAGTCGATTGAAATGAATTTCTGTGCCGACATCTGTTCCAATATGGCATTGAGAACACAAATCGCTTTGATAAACTTCAGTAGTCAAAGGTTTTCTTACATGGAAAGTCATATTGAATTGACTGGGCAATGAAAGTTGTATTAAACATGGAAGTTGCATTATAAGGATCAAGGTATTACAAGTAGAATGTGGCTTTCTTATGTGTATAACGTAATTTAACTAGGCGTGATTTCCAGATATATGCAAATTGTGCGACTCGGGTGAGTTTAAGTCTGGCACATGCTTTTCATTCTTTGTTGTTATTTTAACCTAATGGCTCCTCTCTTACTTTCTTCTATATTTTGCTTCAACTTTGGGAATGACTTTTAGGCGGCTCTGTATTTTGTGGGACTGCTGATAAACTCTGTCTATTATTATATACACTTCTTATACTTTATTTGTATTCATCGCTCTGGAAATGCATATGGTTATGTTGAATCAACTAACTCCCTTCCTTTGGCAGAATCAGGTTGGTAGCTGTTGCTACCCAGAAGTTTATTGCAGAGGTTGCAAATGATGCCCTTCAGTATGTTTCTAAATTATGATTCTTGTTTTGTATTGTAACTTAAGAATCATGATTTATTAAATGGTTTGGGGAGCATGTGTAATGATTTCAGGACTATTATATGCTTTTTGGAGGAGCATGGGGGTGGGGAGTGAAGAACGGTTATGGTTATCTTATATAATATAAAATTGCATTTATTTTCTTCATCTTTATTACTATTGGGAATAAGTCGGATGTAATTCGAATCAATTGAACACTGGATATAGAACCTTGACATGACCCATCTTGCTAAATTCTGTATACACGTGCAGAACTTGCCAAATGGGTGATGTTTTACACTTGTCCAATGATAGGTTACTAATCTTCCCAATGATATAGGTTACTAATCTGCATGTTAATATAGGCATTGCAAGGCAAGACAGGCAGCCATTGTCAAGGACAAGAGGGATAAGCAGCAAAAGGTGCTTTTATTATACTTGTTTTTATACCTTCTGCTTGCTTGACCTTAGACTAATCATCTTTCTTTGCCTTTTACCCCCATCGTAGGATAAGCGTTCAATCTTGACAATGGAGGACCTCTCTAAGGCTCTGCGTGAGGTAAGAGAATAGTGCATCAAGCAGTCTTAGCATCAAGAGTAAAAGATGACAATATCATGTCTCCTAATAATTTGAGATGCAAAACTTTTTACCTTCAAATTTTGAAATGCATAGAACCTTGGTAATACTGGACGTCAAAGTTCTCCATTTCAATTTTAACTTGGAAAGACATGACATTTCAGTTGGCATGGACATATGTGAAAAAGGATTTATCAAATTTGCAAATATGTGGAAAGAATAAGTCTTTAACACACGATGTCTCCCATAATATCGCCTTTTTTGTTGATTTCTAAAGTAATGAACTATTTAAAAGTGCTAAAGTGCTAAAGAGAGGTGAATTCTACACAAGGATTATACACTAGCCACAAGATAGAGAGCATTTATAAAAAAATAATAAAAAAATAATATACAACTAAAATCAATCAAAAAATGTGTTTTTTTCAACTTCTTTGCATCACCTGAAACTTTCTGCATGCTGGATATTTCTTGCAGCAATCTCTTGCTCTCTTGTATAATGAAGTTGTCAATGTTCCTTGATGCCTCTGAAACCTGATAAATAGTTCTTACATATCAAGCTAAAACAATTTCACTGATTATTTGTAGAGAAAGGTGTAACAAGAAATGGTTGATTCTACATAGCTGTTTTCTTAGCTGTCAGAGATGCTAATATTGCTGCGATTTTCTCCATTGCCTGCTTCTCTTCTCTAACAGCCTCTTCCTGTTTATCAGCAAATAGACTCATTAATCATTATACTTCGTTTCCCAATAATACTGTTAAGACCCTGTTTGGTAAGAGTTTTGAGAGGTTGGATTGGACTAACAATCCGGTGGACCCATCACTATCATGTTTGGTTGTTATTTTTTGGGTTGGATTCATAATCTCCTTGGACTACGAATGCTGCTCACCCATCGGATTCGGAAACCCAGCAGAACTGGGTATTGGTAATCCAGTCCTACTGTACTAAAGCTAATGTTGATATTTCCCCTGATCTGTTAACTACCCTGAGTTGTTAATTGATCATCTTTCTCTGTTATTCATGGAAGACAGACATTGTGGGAGAAGGAGCATCTCAATGTTCTCGTTTTTTTGCCGCTGGAGAAGAAGGGGCAGTGGTAGAGAGTGTGGGGAAAAAATATTTTATTATTTATTTAATACAAGGGTAAAATTGGAAAATAATAATTTTAATCCAATCCCCCATCTGCGAATCAAACACAAACCAAACATGTAGAAAACTAATACAACTTCATTGCTAATTCGACCTCACTTGTAATCCTTACCGTAATTCGATCTCACTTATAATCCTTATTCTATTATGACCTCATTGTTAATCCCATCAGACCTACACCGGTTATCTAACGAGGCCTTAATTCACCAATTGTCCCCAAAGTTTAAGCTGTTAGGAAATGGTTTCAATAATGAACAAACCAACACTACTTCCCTCACGTGCGACCATGTCCCACATGTAGAGAGATGAACAAACTGAATTAAACATGTTCATTAATATACACGGAACATAGTGCACAATAATAAACATAATAGGGAAACATACACATATCATGAGACTTGAATCCAAGATCTCTAGAAACTAGAACTTTAATCCCTTGTTAAATCATCAATTGCCTCAAAAGTTTAAGCTGTTGGAAAACGGACCCAACAATGTATATCAAGCAAATCAACAAATACAAGTCAAATGAATCAGTAATACAATAGACAAGGGGAGGATAAATTCACAAGAGAACAAAAAGGATACAGAAAAGACTAACTACTACAAATCACACACCGCCATCCAATCTCTATATTTCAAAAGTATTGGATTGCCTTTGATAAGAGAAGAAACCGATGCCCAAAAAAATGATAAATAACACACTCTATTCCATAAAGAATTGATATCTGCAATCGTATTCTCAAATATCCTAGTGTTGCGATCCAACTTGATAACTCCAAAAATTGTGAAAAGGATACAATTCCCCTAATCTTCCTTTTCTTGTTTGATCTTAAACTCCTATAATCAATCAAAATTATTTGTAAGCAACTTGTCGGAGCCACCCTACAATAATACACCATATGAAATAGCCTATTCTATAGAGAAAAAGCCAATGAACAATGCAAAAATAAGTGATCCTAGGATTCTCCTTTGCTCCTACAGATGAAATACCATTGAGTGAAAAAATAGGTATTTGGTCTCTTCTTTTGCAACATATCATTAATCATGATAAGCAAAATGAACATCTTCTGGATTATCAATGATTTTGTCAAAAAAAGATTAATAAGAACTAACTCCCAAAGAATAGTGAGACCAAACTCTTTTTATCAATATCCTTAACTATCAATTAACAATGGGAAATATTACTAAACAAGGACATCATTGCACCCGATTTCCTGTCATAGCATTTTCTACAAAAACTAAAATTCTATGAATTTGGAAGCAAATGATAACATGCCATAGAAACAATGGATACATAGCGAGAATAAGACCAGAATGTGAGAACAAAACATTGATCAAAAAATTGCTCATCCAAGCATTCTTCCGAAAATTGAACTTTCTCACCGTTACCCACCCTTAATGAAATAGACTCCAATAAGAAATGAAGTATATTTGAGATTTATGAATATATTTCCAAGGACAGTGGCAGTTTCCCCTATTAACCACATAAGAATCCCAACCATTAACTTGAACTCCATATTTACTGTTAATAACTGCGTGCCAAAGTGAGTTTCTCTCAATAGACAATCTTTATAGCCACTTACCAAGGAAACCAATGTTCCCAGCTACAATATATCCAATTCTAAGTCTGCATTTTTGTTTGGATTTTAACACCATTTCGCAGTTAACCAAATGATCCATCTTGCCTGACGACGGTTGGTTTCTTTAACAAAGAGATAATAAGTAGGCAAACTACTGAACAGTAATAACACCAAACCAAACTACTGAGCAAAGCTCTTTTCCATCCTTTTAACCTCTTACTAATTTGGTGTATACCGGAGAAGTTTCACAAATCAATGTCGATAAACTTAACACAAATAATGATCCAATCATGTCAACTCAATGCCGATAAAGTCAAATTAATCCCGATCAACTTAACACCACCCAAAAGGACTCCTTTCAAGATTATCACCTAGATGTAACTCCAAATGCCTAAAAGGCAAGTACTGCATGTGGAATCTTGTAACATCCGCCAACCTCTTTAATCTTTCTAACCTAACGCTAATTCTCATAATGTTGCTTTAAACCCAATTAACCTCAAGGCCCGTGACCATCTCAAATGTTCTCACCACATAGAGCAAATTAACCACCTTGGATTCCTCCTCAGAAGAAAAAAGTAGGTGTCATCCGCAATATAGATATCATATTCCTTCGTACAATGGAACTATCTGTTACGCCCGGTTCCTTAGCCCTCTCCATCCTACATAATATATTCACAACCAAAGTGAAGAGAAATGATGACTATGGGTTGCCTTGTCTCAAACCCATATAGGCCTTAAAAATCCTACCTAGCGTCCCATTAATAATAACAGATTTGCTCCGAGACAATAAACATCCACTAATCCACTCTTCCATCTCAATCCAAACCCTTTTTTGGATAACACAATGCAAAAAACCTTAATCTCCATGATCTTATGCTTTCTCAAAATTCGCTTAGGTAAACGATCATGTCCAGAATCTCCAGATTGTCTATAACCTTCACGAGTCTCACATACCACCACCAACATTCAAAATTTGACACTCCTCCACAAGGGCGCCTTGAGTATCAGAAATAGTATCTACCAAATCTTCTCTTAATAAAGGGAAGCCCGGTGCACGAAGTTTCGGAAAAAGGGGCGGACTACAAAAAGTCAATAGTACGTAGCCTTACCTTGCATTTGTAAGAAGCTGTTTCCATGTCTTAAACCTGTGACCAGGTCACACGACGACAACTCTACCATTACGCCAAGGTTCCCTTTTCAAAATTTCCCTTAATCTTCTTGAAAAACCTTTCTAAAAAATTTGTACAACGATATAACCAAAACTAATAGGCCTAAAATCACCAATCCTCAAGGAGTTCTTTTTTCTAAGAATCAAACAAACAAATGATGCATTGGTGCCGACGTTACCCAGAACATTGTCAAAAATTTCCCTAAAAACATTTAACAAATCATTTTTCACAATTTTCCAACAATCTTGAAATACTGCTAAAGAATGCCCACAAGTCCTGGTGATTTTTCTCTTTCGCACTCAAACCTCTCGAATCTCCAATTCTTCAAACTGCTTTTCCAGCTATAATGACTTTGATAGATCTATTGGAGAGTTCATTTCAGTCCTTTAAACCTTGGTCTCATTATCACTCCATTTGAGTACAATCTTGAGTAAAAGATAAAAATCTCGTTAACAATTTGTTATTCTTTGTTCACAAACAAGCTAGGACTCACTTCTAATCTTTTAATGAAATTCTTTCTTCTTTTACCAGCTGCTACCCTGTGAAGTAGTTTAGAATTATTTGTCCATTTCCATGACCTATTTCATTTTAGCTTTTTGGCACCAAAAAATATGTTCCTGGAGTCCTCCAACTTAGTTTTTAATTCAGTCCTAAGTTGTCTCATATTCACATCAAGACCTCTAGCCTTGCGTTTGTCGACCTCTTTGATCTTATGAACTCTCTTTCTTTTCGTCTCAATCAAGTTTCAAAACACCTCCCTGCTCCAAATCTTTAATTTCTCTTTAACCGTTTTCAATTTCTTCCTAAATTTGTAACCCTCCTAACCCTAACAGTCCCAACTGTCCCATATTCCTTGACGTACTTCTTGAATGATTGATGCTCTAATTTTAAAGTCGGACATGTTTTTGGAGAACATTTCAAAAATCTTTGAAGTAACAGGTCCCATTTAAAAAAATAACTCTCTAGCACTATTGGATAATGGTACGAGCACCTCTTGTTTGACCTTTAGAAATCTCTCCTCCCTAACCAAAGAGAATAAAAATCTAATCTACAATATGCCGATGAAGCCTAAAGATTTGACCACGTAAAGCGGGCATTCCTTTATCATAGCATATAATGCTAATGTTAGTTATTATATATGCAGGATTTTCATAGAAGGCACATGTGTATTGAGATTGTAACACCCTGTCTTATTTGCTTTGTGATATGGAAGATATACTATTCCTTTTAAATTTGGTAGTTTAGTTTTTCTAAAATATTTTAAAATTCTTAATAGCATTAACTCAGCAAAATAATACATATTATACAATTATAGTTGATCTAATTAGAACAAACTATTTTGGTAAGTATATGTTAATAGTTAAAAGAAAAATTAGGAACACATTGTTGAGAATGAAGGAAAAACCCTTATGGGGGAAATTGTCTAGAAGGGATCTCGGGCCGTTCGGATTGAATAAAACAATGGTGAAGGGTTGTGGCTTTGGGGCCTCAGGTTGTCTGAACGGAATCAGACAATGAGAAGTTTTCTGGATCTATTAAAGGTTGTCTCGATTGTGGTTAATTCTGTTTGGACGAAAAACGATGGACTAGTTATGCGTTTTAGCCCTAATTTCTTGTTTTAAGAAATCTCTACACAAGGGGTATTATCTAGAAACGGCAGCCGATATGTGATTAAATATTGTAACTCAATTTCTCTTTCAAGAATAGTGAAAAGTGTGAGCGCCGTGGATGTAGCACAATTTACCGAATGCTGTAACCTCTTGTGTCGTGCTTGTTTCTTGATCATTTCTTTCTTACGTGTGATTGTGCGTGTTCGCTTGGGTGTAATTTCCCAACAACTGGTATCAGAGCTCTAAATTTTGGAGGTCAAAGAACACACAATGGCAAAAGAAGGAAAAGTCAGATCGAGAAGTTCAATGGCTCAAACTTTTGCCTTCTGGAGGAGGCAGATCGAAAATGTTCCGTACTGAAAGGACTTGTATCTTCTTTTGCTTGGGGAAAAGCAGAAAAAGATGTCAAAAGGATGAATGGGAAGTATTCGATCGTAAAGTTCTGGGGACCATGCGACTAAATCTTGCATAGTTCTTCGAACATCACGAAGGAGAGAATGGCAATAGGATTACTTGTGATGCTAGAGATGATGTATGGGAAGCCTCTGCATCAAATAAGGTGTATTTGATGAATAAGCTGTTTAATCTGAAAATGACAGATGATATAGCTGTTGTCTAACATCTAAATAATTTCAAAACTATCACTAATAAATTAGAATTAGTGAAGATAGAGTTTGACAATGAGGTGAAGGCTCTTCTTTTTGCTCTCTAGTCAACTGGAAAATTGGAATGACCTGGTTGTGGTGGTGAGAAACTCCTTGGGTTCAACAAAAATAAAGCTGGAGGATGCTACCTTTTTTTGTTCTGTGAGAAAAGGCTCGAAGGAGGACTTTAGGTGAAGATTCTACTCCTGTTTAGCCTTGAATGCAGAAGGTAGAGGTTGAAAGAATAACACAGGAAATCATAAAGGTTGCAAGAATAATATACTGAAATTAAGAAGAGAACGGTCTAAGTTTCAGTCAGGTGATGGTAAATTGAACGGTTGCAAGAGTTGCTGTCAGAAGGGACACTTCATAAAAGACTGCAAAGTGCTGAGGAAGCAACAGGATGACACCATCAAGGGAGTAAGAACACTATTAATCTTAACGATTATGATGATACAAATGCTATGATCTGTGCCATGGATTCTTGTAACGAGTCTTGGATCATTAACTCAGAAGCTTCGTTCCATGCTACTCTACGCCTGGGACATCCTTAACAATTATGTGCAAGGTAATTTCAGTAGAGTGTATCTTCGGGATAACGATGCCTGCAATATTGTTGGAAAGGGTATGTTCAGATTATTCAGACAAACGATATGTTGCTGGAATTAAGGGATGTTAGACATGTGCCTAGTATGACTAGGAACCTAATTTTAGTGGGCTAGTTACCGAGAAGTGGAGTGGGGGCATCTTTCACGAGGGATTCGTTGAAGATGAGTAGAGGGTAATTGGTTTTGGCCCGTGGCAAGAAGGAAGCCACCTTATATGTGTCATTTGGTTCTTACAATAGCATATTAGTGGAGTTGATTGGGGTTGAATATTTTCTTGTGGTTCTCGGTATTTTGTCACTTTTATTAAGTTACTACAAGAAAGTTATGGGTCTATTTTTGTAAAAATAAATGCGTATTCTTGAATATATAAAAATAAACTGATGTATTTAGAATTTTCAAGAATGGGTAACCCTAGTTGAAAATGAAATAGGGTCAAAGTTGAAGTGTCTGAAGTCTGATAAATACTGCAACAGTGAATTTGAGAATGACTATGCAGCTAATGGTGTCAAAAGACTGATGATTGTGCCTATGAAGCCAAGGCAGAACGAGGTGATAGAGCGCATCAACAAAACGATTCTAGAGCATGCCAGGAGCATGAGGTTGCATGCTGGATTGTAAAGCAGTTCTGGGCAGATGGAGTGAACACGACAACTTATCTGATCAACTGGGGACCTTCGGTACCTCTGAATAATGGTTTTTCAAAGGAAGTATGGACAGGAAAATAGGTAACATTGACACATCTGTGCACTTTTGGCTGTATTTTCTATGTTCATATTGAAGCTGCTAAAAGCAATAAACTTGACACTAGTTCTAGAAAGTGTGTATTTGTTGGCTATGGAATTGATGGCTATGGCTATGGACTTTGGGACTTGGGAAAATAGGAAGACGATTAGGAGCGTTGATGTGTTCAATGATTCTGTTTTGTACAAAAAGAGATAGGATTAGAAAGAGAAACTACAAATTGATCAGACTTTGCTGAGTTTGAAGGGACATCTAATAGAATTTTGAAACCTCAGAATGAGAACATACGATCAATTCAACATGCAGAGACAAACTCCTCTTAGGAGATCTATCAGAGTAAACCTGTAGTGCAATATTTACTGTCTTTGAACAATTTGTTACTAATAGATAGTAGTGAACCTGAGTGTTTTGAATAAGCATTGTAGGTTGATACCAAGTTGGAGTGAGAGTGTAGAATGGATGATGAGATAGAGTCTCTGTCGTCAAATCAAACTTGGGATTTGGTACAGTTGTTCAAGGGTAAGTCAGCTCTGCAGAATAAGTAGGTACACAGGCTGAAAGAAGAAGCTATTGGCAGTAAGCAGTACAAAACTCGACTGGTAGTCAAAGGCTTTCAGTAAAAGCTAGAGATTGGTCAAACGATATCTTCTGTTCGGTTGTGAAGATTTTCGCCATTAGATTCGTTCTTACATTGTGGCAACTAAAAATTTGCACTTGGAGCAGTTTATTGATAAAACTGCTTTCTTTTATGGTGTTTTGGAGGAAGGTATTTACATCAAGTAGCAACAAGGTTACACAATGGAAGGCAAGAAAACTTAGTATGTAAGCTCAATAAGAGCTTGTATGGTTTGAAGCAGGTTCTGAGGCAATGATATAAGAGGATTGACAATTTATGGTTAGTTTTGGCTTCAGTAGGTGTCATGCTAGCCATTGCTGTTATTTTAAGAAGCTTGGTGGTACTTTTCTCATACTCCTCTTGTATGTAGATAATATGCTTGTTACAGGGTTAAGCATGAAAGAAATTGTAATCTCAAAGCACAGCCGTCCACTGAGTTTGCAATGAAAGATTTGGGTGCTGCAAAGTAGATACTTGGTATGCGAATTAGTAGGGACAAGGTGAATAGAATGATGAAGCTATCACAAGCAGAGTATGTTGTGAAAGTTCAGCAAAGATTCAACATGGACGGTGTTAAATCAGTTAGCACACATTTGGCCAGCCATTTCATGCTTCGAAAGGAACATGGAGCTGCTAGTGAAGAAAAGCAGGAGTACATGGCAAAGGTACTGCATGCATTAGCCATAGGTAGTCTTATTTATGCCATGGTATGCATGAGGTTTGACATTTCTTATGTAGTGAGAGCAGTGAGTAAATTCACGTACAATCCAGGCAAGGAGTATTGTGAACCAATATACTAGATTCTATGGTATCTTAGAGGTCCTAGATTATGCATTGTGCTACGACGGTTCAAAGACTCGACAACAGAGGTATGTGGATTTAGATCTAGTAGGTGACATTGACAACAAGAGAAGTACTACTGGTTATGTGTTTAATTTGCGTAGTGCAGCAGTTGGTTGGGTATCCAGATTGCAAAAAATTGTGACCATTTTTACCACAGAGACAGAATACATAGCAGCTATGAAGGCGTGCAAGGAGTTGATATGGTTAAAAGGTTTCTTGATGGAGTTAGGTAAGGAACAAGACACATGTTAGTTGTTTAGTGACGATTGAGTGCTATACATTTGGTGAAGAACTCTGCATTCCATTTAAGAATTAAACATATTGATATCAAGTATTACTTTATCAAGTTTCAGTTGGAAGAGGGACAATTTGATCTGGAGAAGATTCATAGGAACATGTTCACTAAAGAGGTAACGATGGAGAAGTTGAAGACATGTTTAGTTTGGGTTGGTCTTCAAGCTTAGAAGGCGAGAGAACAGCTCACTTAGGTTCGCTTATTCAGTTTGGGGAGACGACAGTTTTCATGTATCGGAAGACTTGGAGTGGTTTTTACTTCAAGTGGGAGATTGTTGAGAATGAAAGAAAGACCCATGTGGGGGAAACCGTCCGCACAAGGCCTCGGATGATGGAACAAAGCAGTGAAGGGTTGTGGCTCTAGACAAAATTGTTCAGACGGTGCCTCAGGCCGTCTGAACAGAATCGGGTAGTGAGAAGTTTTCTAGGTTTGTCAAAGGGTGTCCACACGGTGATTAATTCTATCCGAACGGAGAGCAGGGGACTAGTTATGCTTTTTGGCCCTAATTTCTTGTTTTAATCGATTTCTATATAAGGGGTCTTCTCTAGAAACCCTAGCTGTTATCGAATAAATATTGTAACGTAATTTCTTCATCAAGAATAATGGAAAGTGTGAGCCTTGTGGATGTAGACAAAATTTTTCGAATAACGTAAACTCTTTTGTTGTATGCTTGTTTTTTGATCATTTATTTCTTGTGTGTGATGGTGTGTGTTTGTGTGGGTGTAATTTGCCAACACATAATGAAAATTAGTTAAGAGGAATAATACACGCAAATGGTTAAATATTTTATTTCATTGATCTTTTTGTATAACAAGATCGCAAAAATTGGTATAGACTAATGATGGAGAATATTCCCAACACTCTTGGGGAGCAAACAAACCTAGTATTATTAAACATAGTTATTAGAATTTTGCGATCCTCAATTACTGTATAAATTGATACGAATCTTGAGTGATTCTATTTTGTGATAGAATCATGATAAATCTTATGATTCATAGTTCGACTCATAATTCACTATTTATGATTCATGCGATTTAGATTCTCGGATCCAACAAATGTTGAACCCAATTTATTACTTATTTTATAAAAATGATATTACACAGCTTAGTATATTTATTAAGAAAATAAGAAATAATTGTGCATAATTTGTTGCTCATTCGATGATTAAAGAATGTAATAAGAATATGGAAAATTGGATAGGTTCGTAACACTTTTTCTTATTTCTATTTTTATGCGGAAAATGTAAAAATATATCTTTTATGGATACAAAAGATGAAAATAAAACTTCCAATAAATTTTTTATTGTTATTTTGTTGAATCAAACATAATTTAATATGGGATAGGTTGGATCAATTGGACTATTAATAGCGATATCCGACAGAACTTGTGTTCATGCTGCACGTGCCATTTGTACAATGCCCCACAGTGCTTGGGTTGCTGAATTAGTTAAAGTGGACAATCAGGTTGATCTTGACGTATGTAGATGTCAATCAGAGAGAACCTGCAGAGAGTGGCTCGATAATCCTGGTGGCCATTTTAAGATACAGTGGCAAATATGGTTGCAAAAGAAAACAAAGCGAGCAGGGGAAGGGAAATGTATGATATTGGAGGTTGTAGAAACTAAACAATACACATGAAAACTACTCTCTTAACATCACTAATAAAGAATTTTCTACTTTTTGGAGAGAGGGTATTATATGCCGATTGCAGAAGTTGGTGACTATGATGGAAGAAGATCGAAACCATGTAGGGTGGAGTACTCAAACAAGACATTATTTAATGAAGGCTGGCACTGACAGGACAATTGTTTTCAGCATGAGGTCGTCGTTAATGAAGGTGACAGCAACTGAATACTGGGCAGGGGCACTCAAAGCCCAATGGTACTATTAACCTGCACCTTACCTAACAAAAAAGGATGATGAGTCACATTTTGACGCGACCAGGAGAGAAAAGATGATCAAGCCTTGCCCACCACCTTCATGATAAATTAGCCGATCTACTTATAATAAATCGAGAGTTGTTAGACTTGGGCCAGTTTAGCCCCAATTGAATGACTCAAGGGCATAATCTGGGACCAGTTGTTCAATGTTTGGAATCGACTGTAGATGGACTTGAAAGGAGGATTTACCCCCTCCCAATACACATCTGCGATCATAATTGGATGCCAACCGGGTAGACGGGACATGTCAATCCTTGTGCGACCATTTCGCTTTCTTACAGATCCCCCATGGATAATACAATCCATATCCACTTGGAGAATCAATAAAAAAACAAATGCGAAACACTTTTACTTGCATTGCATTAGGTTGGGTGTGTTGCGCCAGATCTATAGGTAGATTTGAAGGTGGACCTGAAGACAAAATGATATGATACAACGATAGTAGAATTGGAAGGTATGTAATACTCCCTATGGCTTGTTCTTGTGCTCCTTCATCAATCTAGGTTCGATTAGGCTCAGGGGATAAGGTTGCCCAGTGCGCAAAGCAACATGGCCTTTGGTTGTAGAGCGCCCTAGGTGCACTTGTAGCAAAAATCTTTGTTGATTGTGCCACTGACCGAGAATGGCGTAATAGTGTAGACTAGAGTGCGTGGTTCAGGTCTTAGTTAGGAAACCTGTCACCGATCAATCGGGTTCTGCCACTACCTATGAGATTTTTAAATCCAGTTTTGGAAGCCTTGAGTCATTTGAGTGAAGATGCATGTCTATGAGTTGATTCACCTTTGCTACGAGTCGTTCGACATTTAATTGTAAGGCAAGGGCAACTATCAGCACGGTTACGAGTACCCTGTTGCATCGTATTCTAGATGGGCTTGAAAAAGAACCCGTGAGAAACCTTTTGCATCAAGCTAAGGAATGTAAAACTCGGGTTTAGAGATAAGTATATAAGAGGCGTTTAAAAGTATTTTATGTCTAATCTAAAATGAGTTCCCACCTTATATCTTCACTTATTCTATTTTTTTTTTAGATTTCTTGGTCCATTTTACAAAGTGCAACAAGAATATACTGGGATTTTTAATGAATATTACCCTTAGTTGGGATTGAATCAAAGTTTCTTGTAATAAATAAAGCTCGCCTTCGAGTCTTGGGCAGGTCGGCCGGGTCTTTCTTTGTTGTTCTGTTCCCGCCATGAGAAAGACACATGGAAGAGGCATGCCCAACGCGCGGAGAATCTGTTGAGAGTTAGTCTTGATAGGGAACTATAGGGTCCTTTCCCCTATTGTATTGAATCAATAAAAAAAGAGGTTAGTGCTATGGCCACATATTGTTTGATCTAATATTGACCAAGGACGAGCCCTGACTTCCATAAGTAAGCAGAGTGCTAAATTTCTCGTACTTGTTGAGTGTGCATTTATTTAATACATCTTAAGTGTTTAACATCATCTCTACGTTTTGGACGAAAAAGAAAGGCTGGGGTGCAAGCTATTAGTAAGTGGGGTCAATCGGTCATATTATTGGTCGTTATGTATCATATCAGTCGATACGTATCTAGATTTTGAACTTCCAATATCGATATATTCTAATAGATTGGCCAATACCGTTAGATATTGACCGATACATATTTGTATTTCCGATACAGTTAATGATCTCCAAAACGTCAAAGAAGAACTGAAGTGTCTTATATAACGCCAAATGTCACGACCCTAACCTAAAGGGTCAAGTCGTGATTGGTCAGTAAGGCAAAACTCACCCGAGACCTGCTAAAGGTCGATTTAGGACTTCTCAATTCTTACCTTATTATTTTTTTTTGACAAGAGTACAAATATTTCTTAATCAAGCGATGAAGAAATTCGATAAGATTTTTCTTTTGAAAATCATAGTTTAGTGGTAGAACAGAAAATGAAAGGATAACAAAACATGCAACATCCATCTCATCTAGTGCAAGTGTGAAACTTATTTTAGTCATCCAACGATAGGTCCACAGTCTAGACCATAAGAATGTACATAGAATAGTAAAAGAAATAAGTACGATACAAAACGGAAGAGATAAAACATGACTATAACTACAAGCATGAAAGATACCTCTTGGAATGACTGGCTCATCATCCCGTAAGAAGGGTTTATGTCACGACGTTAGTATATACTGGTGAGCATAAGATATAACAATTATTAACTCGTAAAACAACTTGGGAATGAAAACATTTGCATCATTACTATGCTCATTTAAACATTGTCTCATTAGCTCAGTTCAACGACATGCATCAGATCGTAAGGAGCGACCTTACACTATACATGGATATAATATCAATCTGCCGGTCATCTGGCATTACCCCTTTCCTTATCCCAACCACCTCCTGGTATCTTTACATTCGTCCCACGGGCCGGGACTGCCGTATGAACATGCATAATGTTCATTTAACATAATATACTTAAAGTCATTTTTTTACCAGCTCTCATTAGGTGGTGTCCCAAAACAGTAGTAAGCCTAAGCCAACCCCCCCTCAATAACTAAATATCTTTGTACTCGCTGTAACGCAAAAAGGGGCATATGGAGCTTACACAGGTATACTCGGGTCCTAAACATATACAAAGTATAACCATGTCACAAACTCATGATATTGAACACATATAATAAATGTTTGGTAGCTTAAAAGGTCGGTAAGGATCTACAATGGCTTCTAGGGGTAATTTGATAATTTTGCCCTTGTGTCTCGAAAAATGTGTTTTGGGTTATCAAAGGGTTTTTGAGGTACCTGAGTTCAAAATTGGTATTAGTTTTTGTATTTAAGGTCAAAAGAGTGGATTTTAGTAAAAAGGTTTAAAAAGTAGTTCGAGTGGTTCAACCAACAAAACTAGTTTGGAGGGGTAAGCATTGGTTGTGAATTTGAGGGCCTTACCGAATCCTATTTTAGTCGAATTTTATATCATTGGAATGCTCTTACAACTTATTTTTCAATAATCTCAGTGTTGTAACCATAGTTATCAAAGGTGCGCGCCTAGGCGCGAGGCGAAGCAATTGGGCTTCAACAGGAGTAAGTCGAGGAGCCTTCAACGAAGCGTGCGACTCGCGCGATTAATCCTCAGGCGCAAATCGACTAAAGCGTGCGCATATTCCTTTGCGGCGCAATTGCATATAGAAGGTTAAATTTTTTTAATACCCTAGTTATTTACATTGAATCGAAGTCTGAAAAATCTTTACATACCTCTCTTTGGCTCGTATCTCGGTACTATTACCTCTTCAAGCCATCAGAATCGTAAAAAGCAGTCATCGGCGACTTCGTTCTCCCTTCTTCTACGGCGACCAGGTAAGCAGTCATCGGCGACATCGTCAACTTCGTTCTACTTCCCCCTTCGTCTACTTCGTTCTCCCTCTTCTATCTTTCTATTTTTCTTTTCGCTTTGGCACGACCGCAGTCACCGCAAGACTTCGAGCTCTCCCTCAAGGCTTCAAGCTCTCCCTTTTCTTTCCTTCTCTCTTTTTTTACTGTTTTTTCATGGTTACAGACATAGACAGTGCCTCATTGCCTCTCTCACGTTTTCGCTGTCTCTTTTTTTACTGTTTTTTCAATGGGTTTCATTGTTTTTTCAATCTCTCTTTTCCTTTACTGTTTTTTTTACTGTTTTTTAGCATCTATCAATCAATTTTTATTAATATTTTAACAATTACTTTGTATTCTTTTTAAATTGTTAATTAACAATAAAAATGTGTTTAGAAAATTTTACAATATTAAACTGATTTTTTAGCATCCGTTATCAATTTTTTTTTTTCAGTTGATGGTATTTTTTTAGTACTTTTTATTCTATTACTTTTTATTCTTATTAAAGTGTTAGTGAACAACAACAACTAAAACTGAGTTATTCGTGATTTTAATTAATCTTTCATTTCGTTTGAATTTGAATATTTGTGTTTTGTTGAATTAATTAGTCTTTCATTTTTTTTTGAATTTAAAGATTTGTATTTTGTTGAATTTTACTATTTATTATTTGTTTCTATAGTTCTTAATATTTTTTGTTGACAATGTGCGCCTTGTTTCAATGAAGCCCGCACCTCGCCTTGTGCCTCGCGCTTAAGTCTGAAGAGATCTTCAGCGCTTCGGTGTGCCTATCGCCTTTAACAACTATAGTTGTTACCATTTGAGGTTTGTACGGAAAGTAACAACGGTTTAAAGTAGCCCGACTGTTCTTTGTAATTTCAGCATTTGGACAGATTTATGTCTCCATGTTTAGGTTCGAGTTTCACATAACAAACGTCATTTATAGTTAAAAGTGGTAAACATGAAAGTTGTAGATCATTGTTGCCCCTTTCTAGAACTTCAAAAATACCCCAATCAGAGGTCTATAGAAGAAATGGTGGCTGTTCGAAAGTAGTTGGTTCGTTGGATGTTAGAAATCCGAACAGATTTCAGTTTTCAATTTCAGACCTACATTTCACATGTAAAATGATATTTCCGGGGAAAATGAAAAATACAAAAGTTGTAGCTGGTAATTTCCTCTTTCCTGAACGTTAAGGATCCTGCAAAACCAATAGCTATAGAGAAAATGGTGACTGTTTAACCCAGATTCTGTAGGATTGTTTTATTTTCGAACACGTGTGACTTAAAAGTTTATATCTCACTCAATTCTCAACCAGATGACGCAAGGTTTGTTTTGTTTTCAAGTAGAAACATATATCTATAGTTCCATAGGTTTGCATGCAAGCATGGTGGCTTGTGGGGGCCGTGGGAGGCAGCTAAAGGTGGCGGTATTTTCTGGTGTATAACAGAAACAGATTTTGGTTAGTGTTTTCAGTTACCAGTGGCTATGGCGGTGCCGGTGGTTGCTTTGGGTGGCCGAAGGTTGTGGTGCTGAGGCTGTCGGCGGTGGTTGGAGGCCCCTTCTCTCTTCTCCTCTCCTCCCTTTCTCCCCTTTTCATCTTCTCTCGCTCGGTTGTTTCTCTCTCCTTCTCCTTTCTTTGGTCTCTCTTTGCATGTGATTTACTTTGGCGTAAAAGATGGTCCCGAAGTGTATAGAGAATTAATTTTGCATGAGCCAGATGTTCAAGAGGGTTTGCCAAGTGTCTCCTTAGGCGTCAACCAAGGGTCATGCAATTTTGACATGTGTTGAAATTTGATCCGAAATTGGTGGATTTTCAAATGTCTCAGAAAAATCCCGAAAAATCATCTTAGGCATAAAACGTCATTTTAAGATTGTCTGCAAAGTTGGATTTAAAAAAAAAATAATCTCGATCATCGAGTTTGGGGTTCTGGGCTTCAAACGGCTTATTGAGAAGGAGAACTTGTAAGACGTGTCTCTTGTTTCTTTTCACGTGATTGTAATCATCAGATATTGTTAGGAATTCAATTTCGAGTCTAACACTCATAAACTCGCTCATCTTGTTGGTAGTTAAACTCATTTCGTGTTGTTTGTGAATTTTTGGCGTTACGAATCTCGTTTTGAGGTTTCAAGATGATCTATGGTGACGCTTTTTCTTATTGGCTCCCGGTTCAGGTCTTCGGAAACATTCGGTGTGTTGGCACTTGGTTTCGTTTGATTTGCTTTATAGTTTGGTTGCAGGGTCTTCGAGAGTGTTTTTGGGCTCTATTTGGGGTATTTGGTCTTCTTTTACCTTTTCTAGGTCTTAGCTTTGTCTTAAGCCATATCGGTTCTGTTCAATGTATCAGGATTTTCTTTTCGAGTCCGTAGAGTGTTTATTTTGTTAGTAGTAGTTTTTTTTTTTTTTATTATTATTATTATTATTATTGTGTGTATGTGGTTACATGGTTGTAATGGTGTTTCTTATTTCTCATATAAATAAATGTGCTCGCCTATCCAGTGGGATACGGCTCCCTATTATTTTATTTCTTCTAATATGGTATCAGAGTTACCATGAAACTCTAGCCTCTTTCAGTCTCCAAACCCTAGCCTCCTCCATTGCCGACAGCCACCGTACCGAAACCCTAGCCACCATGCCGAAACCTTAGCCACACCATCAAACCCTTCCAGCAACCTGTTTTCTTTGTCGCACAACCACGCAAACCAGGCCCTTCCACAGTCCTCGCCGATCACCAAACCAGTGCCAAAATCCACCAGTGCTCCTCGTCGACCATCTTCAACCCTTCCACAGCCTTGCCGACCACCAAACCAGCTCCGACGACCAAAATCACCCATCGTTGAACCCCAACGATCCTTCCCCAGCCACCGATGAGCAATGAAACCCCACCACCGACCACTTTCGCCCTTCATTGACCACCGATGACCCTTCCACAACCCTCGACAGCCTCCTTCCAGCTCCGGCGACCCTTGTTCTCACTCTTTCCAGCGCCAGCGAGCTCTGCTCTCTCTTTCCGGCACCGACGACCCATGTTCTCCCTATTTTCAGTGCCGATGACCTTTGTTCTCCCTCTTTCCAGCGCCGCCAGCCCCTCTCCTCTCTTCCGATCCAGCCGCCTGCACCCCTGGAAACCTTAGCTTCTCTCGGTTCCTTCCTTCGTGCTAGCCGATTGGTGTAAGGGCTATCCAATTTTTTGTTTCTTCCTCTCCTTGTTCTGACAGCCCAAAGGTAACCCTAACGGCTGGTTTGAGGGTCTAAGGGCTATCACAGTGTTTTTATTTTATGAAAATGGGTTGAAGGTGTGATTCGCGGTCCATCTATGACTTATTGAAGGTGTGGGTGCATTCTATTGCTTGTTGGTGTGCTTGCCCGTGATTTCTTGCGTTTTGCCATTGAGATATTGTGATGTCGACTGAAAGTTCCACAAGAGTTGAGGATTCTCCAGTGAGAACTGATCAACAAAGAGGAATCACGGATGCGTTTTCGTCATCCACATGATTAGTGAATTCGAAGTTGATTGGACCGCTAACATATGTATTATGGAAGAAGGTTTTACTTACAGTTGAAGGTATGGAAAAGGAAGACCATTTGTTTGAAGATACTCCGGAGAAGAGCTCTGATGAGTATAAGCGATGGAAGCGTGATGACGCACAATTACTGAGTAAGATGTTGAATTCCATGGAGACTTCTGTTGGGATTTTGGTAACTAATACCACGACTATTCGAGAGGTATAGACTATACAAGAGGAGATATTTGCCTCGACTAATGACCTGTCCCGGCTATATGATGTGCTGCGGAGTATTTTTCGGATACAATAAGGATATCGCTCTTTTCCAGATTATTTCACAGAGTTCAAGATATTGGCCGATGATTATGATCGGTTGGTACCTTTTACTAATCGATATGAGGTTTTCTGCGAGCAGAGGATGTTGTTTTTAGTAGTTTGCTTCCTAGTTGGGGTGAACCAGCAACTTGACTCAGCACGTTCTTAGATTTTGGCTAGGTCTGACATTCTATCTTTATTTGAGGTCTTCCGACGGATGAGCCGAGCTATTAGTAGAGACGAGCCGAATGGTACTACTATTGATCCTAGTGACCATACAGCCCTAGGGGCATTTCGTGGTGGGAGTAGAGGCGGTTTTCGTGGTAGAGGTCGTGATGGCGGCAGAAGTGATGGAGGTCGAGGGGGTAGAGGCCGTGATGGGGGATGAGGCAGAGGTTGAGATGGATGAGACACCAGGTCCTGTTACTACTGTGGAGAGCAGGAACACTTACAGAGCTTGTGTTAGAAGCTATATGGGTGTCCTACATCTTCTATGGCCAATGCAGTGGCCGAATATGATGCTCCGCCCCCTTCTTTTGAGCGGAGAACTATCGATATAACACAGGAGGAATATGACCAGTTCATTCAGATGCGGATTGGGAGCACAGCCGATACTCCATTTGCTACAGTTGCAGGTAACCCAGCTGCATGTATGGCCACCCCCAGAGCATGGGTGATAGATTCAGGCGCTTCTGCCCATATAACTCACTGCACAGGTACTTTTTCATCTTATTAGTTGACCTCTGAACATTACACTCTCTGATGTTTTACATACTCCTGCTAATCCGTTTAACTTACTATTTGTGAGTCGTATTACCAGAGATCTGAACTGTTCAGTAACTTTCTTTCCTGATCATTGTGTTTTTCAGGATCTAGTTTCGAGGAATACTATCAGTAGAGGACAGGTGGTAGGTGGCCTGTATGTGCTAGATGAGACTTTGGATGTTGCATGCTCCGGGCGACATTTCAGATATTGGATATATATTGTCGGCTGGGTCATCCTTCCTTGCCAAATTTCAAGAAACTATGTCCTAGTTTAAGTCAGGTTATACAGTTAGAATGTGAGTCGTGTAGATTTGCTAAGCACCTGCGTGTGCCGTATGTGTCCAGAAAGGATAATAGAATCATGAGTCCTTTCTCTTTAGTCCACTCAGATATCTGAGGCATGTGTCATGTTACTTCTTTATTTGGTTTTCGGTATTTTGTGACTTTTGTTGATGACTATTCTCGCATTACTTATATTTATCTTATAAAAAAGCGGTTTGAATTATCTACTGTGTTTACTGCCTTTTATAATGAAGTCCACACTCAATTTGGCACAACTATGAAAATCTTCCGTAGTGATAATGGAGGTGAGTACGTTGGTGGCTTGTTGGGTTCATACCTGCGTACACATGGGATTATTCACCAGATATCATGCCCTGACACACCTCAGCAGAATGAGGTGGCTGAGAGAAAGAATATACATCTCTTGAAAACTGTACGTGCCTTGATGTTTCAGATGCTGGTTTCCAAAGTATTCTGGGGTGAAGCTGTGATGACCGCTTGTTATTTGATTAATCGATTGCCTTCCTCTGTCCTACATAGTGCTACACCCTTGTCAGTGTTACTTCCTCAGCAGATTTCTTTTTCCTTACTACTCAGGATCTTTGAGTGTGTTTGCTATGTGAGAGATACCAGGCTGCAAGTGACAAAGTTGGATGTTCGCGCACTAAAGTGTGCATTCATGGGTTATCCTAAAACTCAAAAAGGATATCGGTGTTGTAGTCCTGACTTGCGACGATTATTGTTTCTCGAGATGTGTTGTTTTGAATCTACTCCATTCTATGGCTCGGCCACTACACCTTTCTCCTGTGTTAATGATGGTTTAGATCAGATTCTGCTGTACCAGTCCTCCCCTGATTTACTAGTGGCATCTTCTCCCATAGTTAGTCCTCCGGTTGATCTTCCCGAGGAGTCTCCACCGCTGCCTCCGAGGCACCTATCATTTTCTCATCCTCTGACTTCTCAGTATCACCAGGCTCCACCATCTCTTCTCTACTCGAGTCAGTATCTCCTTAGCCGGATCCAACCTCTGATCAGGTAAGTGACCCTCCTATTGCTTTACGCAAATCTTATTGTAGTTGTAGAGATCATTCCTTATATACTACATCCTATCGTGGTTTACCTGCTACTGTCCAAAAGGGTATTATTACCCTTGATTAGCATAATTTGCCTTAGTCTGTTGTAGATGCTCTTTCTCATCTAGGTTGGTGTCAGGCTATGATTGAGAAAATGAATGCTTTTGAGATTAATAATACGTGGGACCTGGTAAGTCTTCCTCCTGGGAAGACTGCGATTGGCTATAAGTGGGTCTATGCAGTCAAACTTCATTCTAATGGCACTCTTGAGCGCCTGAAGGTTCGTTTAGTGGCCAAGGGCTATGCTTAGACCTATAGCCTTGACTACTTTGATACCTTTTCTTCTGTTGCGAAGATGGTTTCCGTTCGTCTGTTCTCATCACTGGCTACATTCCATAAGTGGCCCTTATATCAACTCGATGTGAAGAATGCCTTCCTTCATGGTGATTTGGAGGAAGAGGTTTATATGGAGCAACCATCCGACTTTGTTGCTCGGGGGGGTCCCCTAATCATGTATGTCGATTAAAGCGCTCCTTATGTGGTCTAAAGCAGGCTCCCAGGGCCTGGTTTGGTCATTTCAGTTCTGTAGTACATGAGTTTGGTCTTCAGCAATCAGCAAAGGATCCAACACTATTCTTTCGCCATATCTCAGCTGGATGTATATTACTCGTCGTCTATGTGGATGACATTGTTATTACTGGTAGTGATAGTGGATGGATTGTTGAGCTTAAATCATTCTTGGGCACCAAGTTTCAAACGAAAGATCTCGGTAAACTTCAGTATTTCTTGGGCATTGAAGTAACCCGAAATAAGAAAGGTGTGTTTATTTCTCAGCAAAAGTATGTTCTTGACATTCTGGAGCGTGCATGATATATGAATGCTAAAGGAGTGGACTCACCTATGGAGACTAATGTCAAACTAGAACCAAAGGAAGGAGTGTCTCTTTCTGATCCTGATCAGTATCGCCGTACAGTGGGACAACTGAATTATCTTACTGCGATGACTAATGTCAAACTAGAACCGAAAGAAGGAGTGTCTCTTTCTGATCCTGATCAGTATCGCCGTACAGTGGGACAACTGAATTATCTTACTACGATGACTCATCCAGATATTGTTTATCCAGTGAGTGTAGTAAGTTAGTTTTTGTCTGATCCCCGTGTTCCTCTTTGGAAAGCGGTGTTACGCGTCCTTCGATACTTAACATATCGAAGTTGATTGACATTTTATCCGTAAGGAATATCAGAAAGGCGTTGTTAACTTTGGCTCTATTCCTACTGGCGAACATGTGGCAGATATTTTCACCAATGCGTTATAGGGTCCGCGTGTCTCATATTTTTATAACAAGCTGGGTATGGTTGATATATATGCTCTAGCTTGATGGGGTGTTAGTAGTAACTTATTATTATTATTATTATTGTTGTCATTATTATTGTGTGTGTGTGGTTACATGGTTGTAATGGTATTTCCTATTTCTCATATAAATAAATATGCTCGCTTATTCAGTGGGATACAACTCCCTATTATTTTATTTCTTCTAACATATTTGCCTCATTTGAGTTTTCTTAAGTCTTGTTTTGATTGACGTACATTTTGAGCTTTTGGGTCTCCTTTTGAGCGTCTTGAGCCGTCTATAGTTTCTATTGTGGGCATATGTTCTCATTTATCAGTCTGTGACTTGAAAATTCCTTATTTATGATGTTCAAATGCCTTCTAGTGGTTTGAGTTTGGGGCATCACACCAAACATTTTCATGCAATGATTCTCACTGAGATTTCTCATGAATAATACGACACATGTTTTGAAGTGCAAAACTGAATTGGGACGTGCGTAGAAGCGTATTTTGAGGATCCTTTATTTATTTATTTATTTTTTGTGAAAATTTTTGGTTAGCAAATTAAAGGAATTTGATTTAATTTGCTGAAAAAGCTGACTTTTACTAGTACCTTCCCACTAAATGCCTGTAGATTTCTGGTTTGTGTTAGAACGTCTGAAACTGATTATAATGTCCAGGGTCTGGGTGGTGGACTCTAGAACTTTGGCACTTTTTCTGATTTTACGGAGATTTTAGTTTCTCTCTTTACTCGTAAAGCTAATTTGTTTTTTTTCCATTCTCACTCACTAATTGAGCAGTATGGTGTGAACATCAAGCATCAAGAGTATTTTGCTGATAGCCCCACAGCTGGATTGGATCCTGCTTCGAGAGATGAATGATCCGAACCTTTTCATCATGGCAGATACCCATATATGAACAAATTGCTTGGAACTACTTCACAAGGTATGCTTGGAACATAATGTAGCAAAAAATTGAGTTGTGAATGTTATTCTGAAATCTTTTCTCATCTATACAATTTTTTTGTTTCTAGATGCTTCTACAATTCCACACATACGATTTGGGTCCTACACTGCCAGTTAGTTAGCCAGGCTAATAATTGAAGTTATGCTAGTGGATCAATAATGATTATTTGAATGAATTTTCATTCCATCCACTTTCCCCTTCCCTCGTCTTTTAAAAAAAAAAAAAACATTTTCTCCTTTTTTTCTTTTTATGTTTCTTTCTCAGATTTTCTCTCATGACCAAATCTGATGCAACAGTTTAACACACTAGCACAAGCACTGTAGAACATCTCAATCAGTTTGGGTGCCCACTTGATGGAGGTCAGCTGAGGATCAGATAGCCTCTAGTCATGTTGGATCCAAACTTCTCATAATTGAGGCTGCAAGATGAATATTTTGTAATTTCCATACAGAATACACAAAATACTGAAGCTACGAATAAAAAATTAATGCATGATTTATTCTGCGAAAGAAAAATATCAAAAAAATAAAATAAAATGCACAGTTTTTAAATCAAGAATTGTATAGTGAATGGAAATCCTAATTTTGAGAATTGTGAATAAAATTGAATCAAGAATTGTGAGATTCAGCATAAACTATTAAAAACAAAAAAAGAAAAACAATTTTGTACATGCGAAATAAAATAAAACGAACTTTATTTAGACACATTAGAATAATTTTTATATTAGGAAAACATAAGTCATCTAGTTAGGAAGACATTTACCATCATCACAATCGTGTGCATCCAAATCCTACCAACCCTTAAATTCTTCAAAAACCTTAGTACATATCTTTTGAAACTAAAATTTGGAGTTACAAATCTCAAAGAGATAACCAGAAGACAAATAGGGTTTAAACATTAGAACTAGCCTTCTCTCGTCTACCGTCACTAGACAACTAAATGGCTGAAGACGAGCCAAACCACAAATATAAAATACTTTAAAACATGAATTCTATACTTACTGTTTAGAAAAAGAAAAAAAAAAAACTGTTGTGGAATTGTTGAGTTCAACCAATCCAACCAATTTCACATTAAAGTGTGTTTATTTCACCAAAATATAAATAAATAATCCGGATTCACAAGTTATTTAGACTTAAGAATGCTTCGAAAATTATTCTTAGTGTTCCTCGAAAAAAGTAAGGAAAATAAAAGGACATTCTAAGTTCTAACATGTCAATTCCAATTGGGTCCGCTAGGAAACGACATGTATATTATTGTTTTGACTATAAGGGGTTATATTCTGCCTTTTTAACAAACAAAAGTAAAAAGTAGTCTGGAATTCTGTTCAACATGTAAAATTTATAAATTGTGGATCGAGTTACTTATGAAATCTTCAATCGTAGGATTCTATCCCAAAATTGAATCACTCATAGATTGGCATTGATCTCTGCATGAATTGATAAACCAAGAATCATAAGATTCAGACCCCCATAGTAAAATCTGAAACTCTACTTCTCAAAAACAATTAATATGATTTCACGTTTCAAAGCATATAAATGATCAATAATTTTCTTGCTACAACATGTTTATAGTGTTCACTCCTATGAAGTACGGACACAGATACGGGCATTTAAAATTTTCATAAATTCATAATTTGAACATGGCTGGGATACGACAACATACATGTTTTCAAACCTTTTTTTAGGTATATAGAAGCACGTCGGTGATGAATATGAGGGGAAAATTTGTCTTTTCTCAATTTCTACCCTTTAGTTTCTAAATATTATACTTTAACCCTCGAATAACCATTTAAGATTATACTTTAGCTCTAAACTGTCCTGTTGCGTGTAGGAATAAAGAATACGTGTGTTCTCAATTTGTCCCCTACAGTATGTATGAAAAAAATAAATTGGGCATAACATGTCTAAACAACATGTCCGGCGTGTTTTAGTTCCGACACATTTCTGTGTCCAACACATATCAGACACTCTGCTGCAGCAGCTAAAATGGTTCATAGGTTCAATCCCTTATTTGCATATGCACAATGACAAGGGTTTTTTATTTTCTGTACTAGCTGCCGGGCCCACGTGATGCGTGTGCGTCTTCGTTGTTGCCAAATTCAATTTTGATCTCGAATTTCTCCTCCTTTGTAGAATATATGTGTCTATTTCATTGGGTTGTGCTGAATCTTCCATCTTTTTGAGTCAGCTGGACAAAGTAGCATACAAAGAAATAATGTTTATTTTAAAAAAGGCTATTAAATAGAATTTTTGAAAACTCAGTTGGTTAAATCCACTTAATCGTCAACAAACTTATCAATATAATGTCATTTGATATAGTGCAATGTGGGTCATATATAGTAAATAGAAAATGATCGGGATGGTTTGATTTTAGTCTATGCACGATAACTAATGGTTTTATAACTAAGGTTGCAAGTTTTAACCTGTGATTGTGGTTTAAATGTAATTGTTGCAATAATTTGATTTACCAGTTTTTTAATAATATGGATTTATTTCTCATGTGTTATAATTTTATTATCTTTAAAATATTGTAATGTTGAATTTTAAAACTAAAATGCTGTATAAAGTTTGAAAAAAGGGTCGTGGCTTTGCAAATGAGAACTAGGCCAACACACTAATGTATCCATATTTTTACAATATGTTGGCCTTTTATAGCTAGCTTAAAACAGAACTCACCAAGAGAAATTACAAATAAACATTTTGCTGGTAGAATATGTAAACGCACAAATATTGCCTTCAACTATTACATACAAACACAAACACAAATTACACACAAACACACACAAATTACATACAAACACAAATTAAACCCAAAGGACAAATATTGCCTTTGACTATTACATACAAACACAAACACAAACACAAACACAAATTACATACAAACACAAATTAAACCCAAAGGACAAAAAAAAGAAAAGAAAAAGCCTTCTTCAAATCATCAGGTGCTGCAAAAGAACATGAAAATAACACATGGCTCTAAGGAAATCCATCACATCACGTGTGCGCACAATTTCTGAACGAGCTCGTGAAATATCCGAAGGAAGTTTGTATGTGCAGACCAAAAGCACTAAAATCCGTTTAAAATGAAGGAAATTTGAACGAAATTAGTGTAGAAAAACTAAGGGTTTAGAGGCCCACCGAAAGTACAAACAAAACAACCATTGCCTTTAATCCCAAACACCAATGACTCAATTAAGACACTTGATACACCATCGTAAATAGAAAGACCACCATGTACATCCAAACGGTTTTAATAAAATTGGCTTTTAATGAAGGAAATAATCATTCCGTATGTTTTCCTTTTAATTTTTTATTTTTAAAATTTTAAAACATGTAAATGAAAATTAATAATCAAACATGGCCATGACACATGAACAATGATTACCTCCACAAATATTGAAATAGGAGAGCCGAATAAATTGTGCACAACTAAATATGGAATATAGAATGAAAGTGTAAAAAATACGAACCTTTGCCAGAAATTTTGCCTTCACTTTTGTGTACAGTAGTCTCAAATGAAGATATCTTTCTCTGTATACATATGTATCACTTTATCCTGTAATTGTAGTGTCACTTTATTTTTATACAATTTAAAGAATTATTATTTAATGAATTTTTTTATTAAAAAATTACGTAAATTTATATAAAGTTACACTGACAAAAATAGTATAGAGAAAGTAGAAATATGAAATTGAGAATGTGGATTTGCAAGTAGGAAAAAATGAACGATTACAAATGAACCGAAACCCATGAAGAGAAATTACAAATGAACGATTTTTAGGTAGGAACATAATTTAATAACCCTTTTTCCTTGGGGGGGGGGGGTGATTTTTTTTTTATTTCTCAAATATGTTGTTTGATAAAAAAATTATAAGGTTTGACAAATTTTTAATTCCAAAAGGAAACTGTTAATTATTTTTAATTTGTGAAAGCTTGAAATGTTTTCTTTAAAAAATGTATATATTTACAAAAAAAATTTATGTGATTAAATATATATCTCGATATCTCTCTCCCTCTCTCTCTCTCTCTATATGTATACATAATATAGGAACTTATAAGTAACAACTTTGGGGTCTAACCTTAATGATGGAGTTCTAAACTTTTGTCTGCTGTTCGAGACTCTTCAATTTCTGGACAAATATTGGAATCCATGTACATATATAGGAAAAGGGAAAAAAATTGAGTATGAGAAAGTTTTGTATAGAATTTGATAATTTTACTAGGAAAAAATAGAGTATGAGTAAAAAAATTTCAGAGAGAGAGAGAGAGAGAGAGATTTATTATACTGGAAGGATTTCTCTTTCATTGATGAATTAACCGAAGATCTGTAGTTATTACCTTTCTACCAAAATGCATGAATTTGAGGAAGATCTGTTTAAAACATAAGTTGTTTCATTACATAAAATTATAAAATTTAAAATTTCCCATCCAAACGGTTTTAGTAAAATTGGTGTTTAATAAAAGGAACAATAATTCAGTTTGTTTTGCTTTTAATTTTTTAAAAATAGAAACAGAAACCCGGCCACGGATCAAAACTGAAAATCAATTATGGAAAACCAAAGAGAGGAAGAGATGGATATATGTGTGGAGAGAGAGAGAGAGAGAGAGAGAGAGAGAGAGAGAGAGAGAGAGGGACCTTCCAGTGGTAGTCTCGCGGAGTCTTGCGCCTTGCCTCTGCAACCACTTCTCCACTATGGAAGTATCTGTCTCCGATTTCTGTCTCAGGTAATGGTAGGGATTCAGGGGAGAGAGAGGGACCTTTCAGTGGTAGTCTCGCGGAGTCTTGCGCTTTGCCTCCGCAACCATTTCTCCACTATGGAAGTATCTATCTCCGGTTTCTGTCTCAGGTAATGGTAGGGATTTAGGGGGGAGAGATTCAGAATTATTATATGTCCAAGGTCCAATATTGAAATAATTTCAGAGGTTTTCCCTGACTTTGTCTTGCGGAGCCACTTCTGGTGGATTTAGGGGGGAGAGATTCAGAACTATTATATGTCCAAGGTCCAATATTGAAATAATTTCAGAGGTTTTCCCTGACTTTGTCTCGCGGAGCCACTTCTGGTAGTTTTGCGGAGTCTTGCGCCTTGCCTCCGCAACCACTTCTCCACTGTGGAAGTATCTGTCTCCAGTTTTTGTCTCAGGGAATGGTAGGGGAAGAGTATGCTTACAGTAAAAATGGAGTTGGTACCCAAGATTCGGAGGAATTTTTTGTACCTATATTTGTCTCTTTATCCTCCAAGTGTTGTTTTTTTTTTTGGGTGGTAACTGCCAATGAACATGGTGTGTAAAATTTGAAAGAGTTGGGAAGTGGCTTTGGCGGTCATTTTTTAGTTTCTTGATAGACCAAGCGAGCAACGAAGGATCAAGCGATGGATCGCTTTGAAGTCAATGGTGGAGGAGGCTTCGGGGAAACAAAATCGACAATGCGTTCTGTCGCAGCACCTGAAATTCGGAATATAATGAGAATGCAAAGGATGTGGGTTTGTTGGCCTCAGTTACAAAATTAGGACGTGGTAGGACCTGGATTTGTTGGCCAGTTTGGTATTTTACCATTTTAGCCACTTGTCAAATAAAGAGTAAGTGCATAAAGACCGGTATTGAAAAATTAGTGTTGGAGTTTTGATAATTAAAAATGTGACAATGGCTTCGCCAAACTTAGGAGTTGCTTTATAATAGTAGTATAGATATCGAAATCAGGAACTGGGCAGGTTTGCAATATTTTTATGAAAATTCTCAACTTTGGGACCATGTCTTTTGCAAGGTGCGTGTAATGATATGTTTCCATTTATTTGGATTTCTAGATTTAAGATAGAATTTAGAATAGTTTAAAGTGTATTTGCATAAATTTGAAATTATTCTAGGCCTAGATGAGTATTTTTTAGCATGTCTAAAAAATCTCATGCAGTTGTCATTTGTTATTGCGTATGCCCAATGGGCCAAAGGCCTTCATGAGAAGGGAAGAATCAGATTGATGAATAAGGTTTTGTGGTTAAAAGGTTCCTGAACCATCAAATTAGGCACTTCTGCTCTGTTTTTCTTTTATGTTGTTTCGATTTTGCAAGGTTTACATCTAGTAGAATAAATATCTGCAGCTGTGAATTAGGTGTCTATGACTCAATTTTCAATGGATTCATTTTATTTAATGCATCTCTTTGAAGGTCACAATATTTCAGTCAATATTTATAACTAGTAGGGAGAAGCATCCAATCCATCTTAGACAAGAAGAGCAAGATGCCATGATAGATAACAGCCCTGCTCAGGGGAATACGACTTGTGAAGTATTAAGACTAGACATGGGCCATCACCTCCCCTACCATGTGCCATGAGGTGAAGCAGTGGAATAGGAAACCCAAGCACCTGGGAATCAGCCTAGATAACTGTAACAGTTTGATGGTAGCAAAACCTTTTTTGCCATCTAGGGTCCAACTTCCAACCTGACCGAAAGGCATACCTATCTGGTACTGCCTCAAAAAGAGGCTTGAAAAAAATCATAAAAGCAAACAAGAAAATGGACGCTTTTAGGTTTTAAATTCCTATATATATATATATATATATATATATATATAGGAAATGATTAATTGGTGCTATTGAAAACAGAAAAAATATGAAATCTAAATTGAAGAGAAATTTGAAAACTCGTAGTAGTGGAGCTGAAAACTGAAAGCCTGGAGCAGGGAACTACGTAAAGTAGGTGCATTTTTTTCCTTTTTGCCCTCACAATCAAGGAATTTAACATTAAAAGAATTCATAAAAATAAATTGGTTCAAGGATAATTTCGAAATATGAAATTTGCAGTTGACTTTAATTGTGGTTCACACCAAATAAGATGTTTCTAGTGTGTGTGTGTGTGTGTGTGTGTGTGTGTGTACATCTATGAAGCACGTGTACGGGTATGAGTATACTGATACGATACGAGTACATCGGTACAACAAATCTTAAAAAGGTAGGGTACGGGTATGACTAGGGTATTACTGTTGTTGGAAAATTAAGAAGATATGGCTGATTGTATGGAGGTAATTAGGCAAGATTGTAAGGCTGATTGTATGACTGTAAATTAGGAAGATATGGCTGATTATATGGCTGTAAATTAGGTAGTAATTAGTCAATGATTATAAATTAGGAATGTATTTTTATTAGGTAGACTAATTAGTGATT
>JAULJZ010000022.1:9214639-9227197 GCA_032270985.1 Heliamphora pulchella | reverse complement strand
GGGCTGAAGTTGGAAATAATTTACAAAAATGAAAAAAAAATTATTAAAAGGTCTTTAAGTAGTGTTTTTTCATCTTATATAATTTTTTAAAATTTGATTTTTTTTTTCTTTTTTGAAAAATAGAAGTGGCATTGATCTTTTTGGTTCATAAAACTTGGAAATAGAAGTGCAATTTAACTGCAAGAAGCCTGCGTTTGGGCTAGATTCGGAAACTTTTTTTGTTATTTTATTAACAAAAACAAAAAGCGAAACATAGAAATGTAGGAAAGCCAATAAATGTAGGAAAGCCAATAGCATTAAATTGAAAATACCGAAATTAAAAAACATGTTACAGACAATAGGAATAGAACGAGACTCATGTTTAACACGATGTCATTAAGACGAAATTACCCTCGTTATGGTGCTCCAGGTTGATAGCAAACGTCTCCCAGGATACAACGATCTTCAAACAACAGAAACAGCACAGCAACATGTTGCTTCGGCGAATGCAAACTGTGTTCGAAAACTCTCTCTTACGGAACAACAGGAAGATTTAGAAATGCAACAACAATAGAAGCACAAAATAGGAGGGAAGGATTTCAAATTTTGGTTGCCTCAAACTGGCAGTGAACAACATTTAAATAGGCTCCATAAGTGACTGTTCGGTTTGACCGAACGTGCATGAAACCAGTTCGACCTAACGATTGGACCACCCAACAGGCGCAAACCCATTTCTGACTCCAATGATTCGTTTTTGAACTCAACGGACAAACCGGTAATAACAGTAACTTAATTTTGAAATAATTTAAATAATTAAATTATTCAAAACTCATGAATTTAAATAATTTTTTTCCAAAAAGATAAGAGTTGATTTGACCTGACCCGCAACCTACGACCCCTGGACCCGAGCCCGAGCCCGAGCCCGAGCTCGGCTAGGCCTGGCACGGTCGATCGGTCGGACGAACGGGCAGTAGCGGTGGCACGCACGTGTGGGGTTTTGGTCGAACTCACTATTGGGTAAGTCCTCCCCCATTCACAAAACTAGGTACCCATAAGGGGCACACCCCTTAGGCCACACTTGGCTTATATAAGCTACTCAACGACTATTCTCCCAACCAATGTTAGATGGAACATAAGTTACTAACTTTTGCTAACTTCAATGGCACAATTTTTGAGTCAATTTCTCATTCACTCGTTAACGGTTTTGAACGCTACAAAATTCATTATTAATCTACCAATGGAGAGAAACATATTAGTACTTAGAATCATAAAAAAAAATTAATCCAATCCAAAGATATTTAGTTTTAAAATTAGTTAAAAATCATGTTTCACCAAGTTCAAAACCAAAAAAAATTCCAACAATCCCCCACATGAATGGAATTTGATGAAAAAAAAATGCAACAAGATGCGAACACAAAGAGAGTTCAATAAAAGAAGAATCATGCATAGGATAAGTAACTTTTGGCTTTAAACTTTTCCTTGTGAGAAACTATCGGACTTACTAGCTAATCAGTGAACATGATGTCTTGAACTGTTCAGCCGTTTATGTAAGCTAAAACAATAGGATTCACACAAAATCTTTCTAACACAACTTGATTCTCACGATTGTGTTCATTTCAGCCCTAAACATGCCTAGTCATTTATGAGTGCTCCAGAGATTTTAGCCTTAACAATTTTCATAGAACTAACCCAGTTCACACTCTTATAGGTGATTCTTATTAAGAGTATCCTGCCATACCCCACTTGGATATCCAAAGTATAAGAATCATTAAAAACATAGTTTATCTTTAATCGCGCTGCAAACATCACTATTTTATTATAGAAATTGGTAGGAGTTAATCTCCTTAATGATCCCCTTAGAGTCACACATAATTCGATTGTCCTATTGAACCTAGATCTTGGGATCTCCAGTCAGCTTTCCATTAAGGTGTTTCTTTAGTAATAGGCTTTAGTCTCATTCTCCTCGATGAACAATTCACTTACTCTCTGGTCAAACATTTGATTAACAGATCCGCAATATTATCTTTTGACCTTATGTACTCAATGGATATAATTCCACTTGAGAGCATTTGTTTAATGATATTGTGTCTACGACGTATATGTCGTGACTTACCATTATACAAATTACTCTATGCCTTTCTAATTGCAGATTAACTATCACAATGAATGCAAATTACGGGCATTGGTTTAGGCCACACTGGAATATTTTCTAAGAAATTAAGAAATGGCATAGCTATTCTGCTTCTTTTCCAGCTTTATCTAAAGTTATGAACTCAGCTTCCATTGTTGACCTAGCGATGCATGTCTGTTTGGGAGATTTTCATGATATAGCTGCACCTCCAAGAGTGAAGACATATTCACTTGTAGATTTTGAGTCTTTTGTATCAGATATCTAGTTGGCATGACAATAGCTTTCAAGAGCAGCTGGATATCTTATATAACACAATTCGTAATTACGGGTATATCTTAGATATCTAAGAACTCGAACTATAGCCTTCCAGTTGTCTGACCTTGGGTTATCTGTGTATCTACTTAATTTACTCATTGCATACGCTATATCCGATCGTGTGCAGTTCATTAAGTACATTAAACTCCCAATAATCCTAGAATATTCCAGTTGAGATATGCTTTCACCCGTATTTTTGGATAGATGTAGATTTACATCTGCCGGCGTCCTCGCTGGACGATCATCATCCTAGGAGAATCTACCAAGTATTTTCTCAATGTAATGTGATTGAGACAAATCATATCTCTCCGATGTTTTAGAAATTATCATTCCCAAAATAACATCTACCACTCCCAAATCTTTCATGTCAAACTGTTTGTTCAACATTTTCTTTATAGATTTGATCATTTGATCATCACTACCTATGATGAGCATGTCATCAACATAAAGGCAGACGATGACATATTATTTCTCTGTGTTTTTAACATATACATACTTGTCACATTCATTTGTCTTAAAACCATTTGACATCATAGTATTGTCAAATTTCTTATGCCATTGCTTTGGCGCTTGTTTTAAATCATAAAGAGATTTAACGAGTTTATAAACTTTGTTCTCTTATCCAATAACAACAAACCCTTCCGATTATTCCATAAAAATCTCTTCATTCAATTCACCATTCAAGAATGCCGTCTTCACATCCATTTAATATATATCCAGACTAAATAACACAGCTATGAAAATTAGCATACGTATAGACGTTATTCTTATAACCGATGAATATGTGTCAAAGTAATCAAGACCTTCATTTTGTATGTATTATTTGTCCACAAATCTGGCTTTATACTTGTCAATAGATCCATTCGCTTTTATTTTTCTCTTAAATATCTATTTATATCCAAGACTTTACAACCAGATGAAAAATTCACCAGTTTTCATGTATGATTCTGAAGGATGGACTCAATCTTGCTGTTCACAGTCTCTTTTCATAAAAGTGCTTCAGCACTAAACAATGCATCTTTATAAGTTCGAGATTCATTTTTAAACAAATAGGTTAGAAAATCTAGATCAAATGATTTAGAAATTCTAGCCCGTTTACTACGTTTGGGTTCTTCATTATCATCTCCTTTTTGGTTTTCATCATGATCATTACTTTGAGCAGTGGCATAAGTTATGTTTATAGAACTTGTCTCTTGTCCAAATTTACAAGGAAATATATTTTCAAAGATCACCGCATTCCTCGACTCAATAATAGTATTAATATGCATATCTTGAATTTCAAATTTGTGAATCAAAAACTACTATTGTTAGCATAACCATTGAATACACAGTCAACGATTTTATGTTCCAATTTTGACCTCTTTGGTGTAGGCACTGCTACCTTTACCAAATACTCCCACACTCTTAAAAATTTGTCGGTACGCATTCGACCTTTTCACAATTCATAAGGTGTCTTATTCGTCTTCTTGTGTGGTATCTTGTTAAGAATATAATTAGCTAAAAGAACAGCTTACCCCTACAAGTTTTGAGGTAGTCCAAAACTAATCAACATAGCATTCATTATATCTTTTAAAATTCTATTTTTCTGTTCAGCAACACCATTTTTCTGTAGAGAATAGAGAGCAGTTGTTTGATGAATTATGCCATGTTGTGAACAGAATTTACCAAAAGGCGATTCATATTCACCACCTCTATCACACCTTAGAGCTTTGATCTTCTTCCCAAGTTGATTTTCAACTTCATTTTTGTAATGTATAAATATTTTTAAGACTTCATCCTTACTCCTAAGCAAATAGATGTAGCAGTATCTAGTGCTATCGTCAATAAAAGTAATAAAATATTTTTTACCTCCTCTTGTTTAAATTAATTTAAAATCACATATATCACTGTGAATTAAATCAAGAGACTCTGTATTCCTTTCAACAGAATGGAAAGTAGCCTTAACTAATTTTGTCTCTACACAAATCTTACATTTGTGATTCGGAACAATATTAAATTTAGGTAGCCAATTACTGTTAATTAATCTATGCATAGAATTATAATTAATATGTCATAATCTACCATACTATAAAGAGGACTCAACAATATAAGCAGAAGAAAATCCAATTTTATTCATAGTTACATGTGGTACAATAACCATTACATTCAGTTTGAATAGACCATCTGACTGATACCCCTTACCCACAAACATCCCACCTTTTGTGAGCACAAATTTGTCAGACTCAAACACTAGCTTAAACCCATTCTTACTTAACAGAGACCCAGAAACTAAATTCTTGCAAATGCCTAACACATGTAGCACATTGTTGAGCATGAGTTCCTTCCTCAAAGTCATCTTTAGTATCACCTTTCCTTGACCTTCCAGCTTAGAGGTAGAAGAGTTCTCCATATAGAGCAGTTCTCTATCTATCACCTAATAGGTTGAGAACATCCTTCGGTTTGAACAAATGTGGCGAGTAGCTCCAGTGTCCACCTACCATTCTCTAAGATTTCCAATAAGATTTGTTTTGACACATAACGGCGGAAAGACTGATGTCATCCACCCCAGTAGAAAGGTTGTACACTTCGATCATGTTGGCTTGAGAATTCTTCTTGTGCTTGCTGCGACAGTCCTTTACTTGATACCCAGGCTTGTCATAGATGTAACACTTGCCCTTGAATTTGAATCTCTTAGAGTCTCCGCCTTTATCACCAACATGTTTTCTCTTCTTGTTGTTGACTTTAGGCGCATGTTTCACAACATTGGCCTTAGACTCCATCTCAATCTTTCTCTTAGACTTGCAGTTGTCTGCTTCTATCCTCAATCAAACAATCAGCTCCTCTAATTTCATCTCCTTGTGTGTATACTTCAAGTAATTCTTGAAATCCTTACATCCCTAAGGTAATTTTTCAATAATAGCAGCAACCTGAAAAGATTCACTCAAAACCATACATTCTGCATGAATATCATGCAGGATAAGTTGAAGATCCTGAATTTGTCCAACGACTGACTTGGAATCCTTCATCTTATAATCCTGAAATTTGTCAACGACAAATTTCTTCGCACTAGCATCATTTGTCTTATATTTGTGGTCCAAAGATTCTCACAATTTCTTTGTCTTCTTGATTGGACTATGCACGTTGTACAGTGTGTTGTCTAATCCATTGAGAATATAATTTTGGCACAGGAAGTAAACATGTTTCCATGCATCCACTGCAACAACCGCTTGTTGGTCAGTTTCACCCTGTGTCAATGCCAGAGCATCCTCACGTAGAAATCTAACCAAATTTAGAGTAGTCAGATAGAACGATATTTTCTGTTGCCATCTTTTAAAGTCAGTTCTATTGAACTTCTCTTGTTTTCCCGTGATTCACCTGGACTGTCACAGTGACAGCCAGTATCACAAAAGATGTAGCTGGGATAGGAATAGGGGTAACATCAATAGTAACAACAGTAGCATTTGCATATTCTATATTTTAATATTTTTTTATTAAAGAAACAACACAAATAAAGCTATTTTAGCAACCCAAAAAATTACATTATTTTTTCTTTAAAAAAATGTAGATAAAACTTTAATTTTGACACAATCTGTACAGAACAGATTAAAAGCAATAACTGTGGTATAATCCACAGAAGAATTAAACTGAAATTATAAAAGAATAAATAAACTGAATTAAACACAGAAAATAATTTGATAAACTGAACGATTTTAACTTTCGTAACTAAGAACAAAATGTAAACTATCAAACAGATTTTGAAAATAATTAGTCTCTAAACAATTTTTGTAAAATAGATATGCAATAATAAATTATAAACAAATTTCATCTTAAGATTATTAGAAAAATATAATCAGAAAGCAATCTGTTTTTTTTTTTTTTACAGCATGTACAGAAATAGAAACAACATGTACCAAAATAGTATGAACAGAAACAAAAGGCGAAACACAGAAATGTAGGAAAGCCAATAGCATTAAATTGAAAATACTGAAATTAAAGAACTTGTTACAGACAACAAGGATAGACCGAGGTTCGTGTTTAACACGATGTTCTTAAGACAAAATTGCCCTTGTTACGGTACTTCAAGTTGGCAGTAAAAGTCTCACAGGATACAATAATATTTAAGCAACAAAAGCAGCACAACAATAAATTGCTTCGTCGAACGCAAATTGTGTTCCAAAACTCTCTCTTATGAAACAGTAGGAAAATGTAGAAATGCAACAACAGCAGAAGCACAAAATAGGAGGGAAGGATTCTACAATTTGGTTGCCTCAAACTGGCAGCGAACAACCTTTAAATAGGTTCTATAAGTGATTGTTCGGTTTGACCGAATAGGCATGAAATCGGTTCGGCCTGAGGGTTGGACCGCCCAACAAGCGCAAACCCATTTCAAACTCCAACGGTCTGTTTTTGAACTCAACGGACAAACCAATAACTTAATTTTGAAATAATTTAAACTCAAAAATTTAAATAAATTTTTTGCAAAAAAATAAGGGTTGGTCCAACCCAACCCACGACCACGGAGCCCGAGCCGGATGAGTGGCACACGCATGTGGGGTTTGGGTCGAACCCACCGTTAGATAGATCCTCTTCCGTTCACAAAACTGAGTACCCTTAAGGTGCCACACCCCTTAAGCCACATTTGGTTTATATAAACTACTCAACAATCATTCTCCCAACCAATGCAGGATGAAGCATAAGTTACCAACTTTTGTCAACTTTAATGGCACACTTTTAGAGTCAATTTTTCATTCACCCAATAAAGATTTTGAATACCACAAAATTCATGATTAATCTATTCATTGAGAGAAACATATTAGAACTTGAAATCATAAAAAAATATTAATTCAATTCAAAAATATTTAATTTCAAAATTAGTTAAAAATTATATTCCACCAAGTTCAAAATCCACAAGATTTCCAACAATTTATTCACTTAAAAGATCTAGACAGTATAAACTTTTGGACTAAAGTTGAAAAACAAATATTTTTCCATCAAAATAAACTATTATTTTGTTGACCCAAATCTAAACACTAACGCAGCGTTTGGTAATGTTTACGTTTTGTCGTTTTTGTTTCAATATTTTTGTTTACAAATTTTCATTTATGTTTTCTTCAAAATTGTATTATTAAATACATTTGGTAAAACATTTGTTTCCTAAAACTTGAAAACATGGAAAAACATAAACATGTTTGGTAACTAAAATTATTAATTTGTTTTTTCTTTGCTTCCATTTTGTTGCTACCACTATGTATTGAAGGACAATGCACAACTAATATTATCTAATGGTACATCCATGATACCACCGTGCATGTGAATGGACCGAAGTAAACTTCTATTTCAGTCTAACGTGCAATAGCACGAACCATGCTGTTTCCAATCTAAAACTGAACCAATAAGTACAAAAAATGTACCAACAAACCAGCAAGGTTTTGCCATTGCAGCAGCACTCCAACATCCATGCAGCAGCACTCCAATGTCCATGCAGCAACATTGAACCAACAAGACTGAACCAACAACACTCCAACGAGACCAACAAGGTTCCAAAACTGAACCAACAAGTACAAAAAACTAAAGTAACAAACCAGCCACCAATGGCAAAACAAAACCAAACCAGCAGAGGTTCCAATTAACACCCAACAAACATGAAAAACAAACAGCTATTTTTCTTGCCACAAAATACTGCATTCTTGCATAGATGATAACCACACGAAAAAGATACAAACATGAGTGACAAGTTATATTTACAAAACATTAAATAAAAGACGTGAAATATTAAATACAAACATATGCCACAGCATATTAGTGTACCAAAGGTTAATTTAACACATACTTCAAAATGACAAATGAGAACAACAAAAAGACTATGAAACATAAAATATAGTTGCTTGCACAACAACTGTACAAAAGTGCTTTTCCTTGATCTCGTCGTGCCGACAATAGTTGATATTGTTTGAAAGGGTACTCGTCCACCCAAATAAATGCACGGTCATGGTCGTATCCTCTTGGACAACGGTAAAATTCCCTTCCATTGTTTCAGTCTGTTCGGGCTACGAACACACGCATTTGTACTGCACCACATCTACATGGAGGCCCACCATTCTTAATGCGTGCCATACCTATAAGTAATAAAATAGAAAAGCCTCATATTGTTTGAAAGGTCGATACAATTTAAAAATCAAAATAGGAAGCAACAAAAAACATATACAACATATAATCGAATATAACTTCAATTTATAAACCAATGTAACAGTTATAACGGGATAATTAAATGTCATTGAAATGTGCCAAACAGAAAGAAAAGCATATTACAAACAATATTACAATATAAAATTTCAACGCCTATTAATCGACTCCCAAATCTGTCTAGCAATGCCATTACGGATAGTAGACATGCGGCGTAGTTCTGACTGGCTTATGTCAACATCTATAGGGTTACCGGAGGTATTCCCTGTGGCATTACTTCGCACAGAAGTAGACGTCCCATTGTCATCATTCAAAGATTCAATGAATAACTCGTCATTCAAGGAATGTACTCGTATCTAATTGTGCACCACACAACATGCCATTGGAATATACTTCTGCGTTTTTAATGGGTATGGCGCCATTTTCGACAAGATGGGAAATCTTGTTTTCAGGACTCCAAAACACCGCTCAATGACGTTGCATAACGACGAGTGCCTATAATTAAACCATTCTTCGATGCTCGTGGGCCGTCTTTGTCCCCAATAATGATTGACATGGTACCACTCTCCTCGGTATGGTGATAGAAATCCAATCATATTTGTATACCCAGAGTCGACAACGTAATATTTACCTGCGAAATAATGTATTACTGACCAATTTTTAGTAACTAATAATGAAAAAAGATTTTATAACCTAGTACTTATTCAGATAAATGGCTTGTTACCTTGAGAGGGTATAGAAAAACCCATAGCTTGATTGTTTACACACTCGAGCAACACTCGGGAATCATTTACAGTCCCCTCTCAACCAATCAAAACATATGTGAATTTCATGTCAAAAGAGCAAGCCGCCATGACATTCTGAGTTGTGGTGCTATGTCGACCACGATAGGGAATTTGTTGGGCGATTGGGACAATTGTATGGACGTGTGTTCCATCAATTGCTCCAATAGCCATTTGTCGTTATCATTGTTGGGAACACTAATCATAATTAGAAAAAAATTAATTGCTTCTAATATACTTTGAAGAAGGGCAAATATTTTTTGCTGTTTCGTATTTCATTAGGCACTTCGTCAAACGATGGAGGGAGAATGATCAAAGGTGCAATCTTGTATACGGTGTTCAAAACATGATTGGAAGTACTTGGAAATAGTATGGCCAGAATGTTGAAACCTCTCTTGGACCACTCGATTTCGTTCATTCTACCCTACTATTAGCAAGAAAATACGTACTTGCTCCTCCACAGTCAAGTATCGTGAATTACTAATTCTCATATGTTATTTAAGCATTTCACAAAAGCTTAAAAAACAACCGATTTCATTCTAAAATTCTCTTGCAGCATACTTTCATGGCCACTCAATATTTCAAGAACATATTCATTTCCCTGTAGCATGGACATGCGACATAGTCGATGGTCTATGTGCATCTCGTAGTATTGCCTTACTGCTATCAACATGAGTGCGATTTCTTCATCATCAGACGAAGAATCGAAATTTGAAGAATTGTTTGACATTTTAATTTGGCTATTGGATATGAGACTTCAATTATGCAAACAAACATCTAAGGCAGAGGACTTAAAAAAAAGGGTTGTCTGACCATAGTAAAATAATTACAGAGAAATACCTTGTAACCTGAGATTCAGAATTAAAGTAAAAATAACTTAAAGCTCACCTACCAAATAAGTGCCAAAGAAGTGCAGAGCAAATGGACAGTACTTTATTAACCAATTATAAAGTACAGAAGAATACTTTATTAATCAATTATCATGTCAGGATTAAGGGAGATGCAAATGTGGTAAAAACTAACAGTAGTTTTCTCAATATTTTTCATAAGTTATATTTTACATCCAGAAAAGCTATGCAGCACCTAGTATTCTTAAGTAGGAATGCTTCCTTATGAGATCACCACATGATGAACTCTTTACTTTTACAACACCACGTTAAAAGATGAGTAATGAATGGAAAGACCTCTGTTCAATAATTTTCCTGGTTAATGGCAAGTAGTAAGTAGGGAACTGAATATACTAATGCAAGAATCAATTGAATAATTAAAAAAATTTGGCAGCACTTACATAGATAGAAGAAAATGAAAAAAAAATGAATTCTATACATCAGCAAATTAGAACAAAAGGCCCTAGCAGGTAAAGGAAAGAAAGAAAAAATAAATTTCATATCAAACTAACATATAGCAGGCCAAGTTTTAAGTGAGCACTGGAGATTATTTATCCCCGTCAATGGTGGAATGATGCATGATGAAGTTCAATTTGATCAGTGGTTTTATCTTTTTTAGAAGATTATGGTAGAGGCTACCTTAGTTACCATGTGAACTTGCTGGTGCACTTTTGTATTAAAGCTTATTCTATTTATGGACCAACCCTTACTCTTGGTAACATAAGTTTACAGTGGAGGGTCAATAAAGAGATTGAATCCATCCAAGCAGTCTGAGTTGGGATTGGACCTTGCTGGCTTTATGGCAGTGTTTTATGGCAGAGATTGGACCCATCAAAGCAATCTGATCAGATCGGTTAGGCAAGCAATGATCCAATGGTTTCTTTGGTGAGGCATGTAATGACCCAATGGTGCCTTGTACGGTAAACTATAGTCAAGCTTTGACCACCTTCCCGAGGCAAGCATGTGCTTGTCCACATATGGTTGCATTAACGCCATCTATACATATACATTCTAAAAAATAAAGCAATCTAATCATTAATAAAGTTACTAAAAAGAATTATACAATCGGAGAAATGCAATAATCTTATTTGTTCTTCTTACTTTTATTTTAATATTGTCAACTTTGTTTATGTTGTTATACCAGAAATGCAAACATTATCCATGTTCAATAAATCACAAGGGTTGAATTTCTTAGGCCCCCACAATAGATATGTCAGAATGTCGTTGATCCAGTCTACCTAATGGCGTATCATATATTGCTGGTACAATGGCATTTTGTAAGACACACTGCCAATGATGCTCCAAAAACTAGTAGTCACTAGTAGAGAAATAAAGAATTGCTTTGAAAACTTACCCAGTTTGCTTACCCAAATTATAATTCGAGAAGATCCATCTTCCCCTGATAAACATGTAATAATTGAGGTACTTCCTTCTCATATTTGGTCACAAACCTATCAAGGAAACACTTCCCTTACCAGTTCTTCCTGTTGCAGTTTGCTGCCTTCAGGGCAGCCTTGGAGGAAATTTCAGAGTCATCCCTTTTGGTGCATGTGGTGGATATTAGGTATAACTTGGAGATTAGTAAAGAGGATATATGCCTGATTGACAGAAATTATGTTCTGATAAGATATTGCTCTCAAGTTCAACCATCCACTGGCAGAGAAACAGATAGATGTTGTTGACAAGGTTCTCGCAGAATTGGATGTGGCATCAATTCCAAAGTTCATGGTGTGGAACAAGATGAGATATTTGTTTTTTTGGTGGCAAGAGGTTAGTACAATAGCAGACTTTATTAAGTTTTGCATCTATCTGCAGATGTATATATTCTCAAGGTGGATTTAATTGCCATTTTGGCCATCTCTCTGATGCTCATAAACAAAATATCAGTAGATGTACATAGCAGACTTGATGAAAACATATAAATATAAAACAAGTTTCACATAAAAGAAACACGCATCCCATTCATAGATGACATAAACATAATATCAGAACAAGAGTTGATGAAACAAGTTTAATAGAACATAAAACACTACGAACGAAAGAAAGACAATGACGAACCACAAATTGAACAAAGTTTTGTTACAACATCATAACCATGGAATCAAAGAACATGACAGGTTCAATAACATGAAATCTCAAAGATTGGAAATCCAATCACACTTTCAATTTTTCGGCATTCGAAGGAAGAGGTCCTGCCACAAGGAGCTGCTCCCTAGCTTATCCAATGTGTTAGCCCAAGGGCTTCTTTAATTGATTTTGATGATTTTAATAATTCATTTTCTATAAATAATCGTCTTTAATT
>JAULJZ010000022.1:9203826-9214539 GCA_032270985.1 Heliamphora pulchella | reverse complement strand
TTCGCCCGTATTTTTGGATAGATGTAGATTTACATCTACCGGCGTCCTCGCAGGACGGTCATCATCCTTGGAGAATTTACCAAGTATTTTCTCAATGTAATGTGATTGAGACAAAGAATATCTTTCAGATGTTTTAGAAACTGTCATTCCTAAGATAACACCTGCCACTCTCAAATCTTTTATGTCAAACTGTTTGTTTAACATTTTTTTAGTAGATTTGATTGTTTGATCAACACTACCTATGATGAGCATGTCATCAACATAAAGACAGACGATAACATATCTTTTGTCTGTGCTTTTAACATAGACACACTTGTCACATTCGTTTTTCTTAAACCCATTTCACATCATAGTGTTGTCAAATTTCTCATGCCATTATTTTGGCGCTTGTTTTAAATCATAAAGAGATTTGACGAGCTTACAGACTTTTTTTTCTTGTCCAGGAACAACAAACCCTTTCGGTTGTTCCATGTAAATCTCTTCATTCAATTCACCATTCAAGAATGCCGTCTTTACATCCATTTGATGTACATCTATATTAAATAGCGCAGCTATGAAAATTAGCACGCTTATAGAAGTTATTCTTGTGACTGGTGAATATATGTCAAAGTAATCAAGACCTTCCTTTTGTCTATTGACCACAAGTCTTGCTTTGTACTTGTCAATTGATCCATCCGCCTTCATCTTTCTCTTGAATATCTATTTATATCCAAACGGTTTACAGCCGGGTGGAAGATCCACCAGTTCTGATGTATGATTCTGAAGAATGGATTCAATCTTACTGTTTACAGCTTCTTTCCAAAAATGGGCTTCAGGACTGGACAACGCCTCCTTATAAGTTCGAGGCTCATTTTCTAACAAATAAGTTAAAAAATCTGGACCAAAAGATTTGGATATTCTAGTCCGTTTGCTACGTTTAGGTTCTACATCCTCTTCTTCCTGGTCTTCATCAAGATCACTACTTTAATCAGTGTCATAAGTTCTGTTTATAGAACTTGTCTCTTGTTGAGATTTTCAAGAAAATACATATTCAAAGAACACTGCATTTCTTGACTCAATAATAGTATTAACATGCATATCAGAAATTTTAGATTTGTGAATCAGAAATCGATAAGCACTACTATTATTGATGAATACACAGTCAACGATTTTAGGTCCCAATTTAGACCTCTTTGGTGTAGGCACTGCTACCTTTGCCAAACACCCCCGCACTCATAAGAATTTGTAGGTACACATTCGACCTTTTCACAATTCATAAGGTGCCTTATTCTTCTTCTTGTGGGGTATCTTATTAATAATGTAATTAGCTAAAAGAATAGCTTCTCCCCACAAATTCTGAGGTAGTCCAAAACTAATCAACATAATATTCATCATATCCTTTAATGTTCTATTCTTCCGTTCAGCAACACCATTTTGCTGTGGAGAATAGGGTGCAGTGGTTTGATGAATTATGCCATACTGTAAACAGAATTCACCAAAAGATGATTCATATTCACCACCTCTATCGCTCCTTAGAGCTTTGATCTTCTTCCCAAGTTAATTTTCAACTTTATTCTTGCAATATATCAATATTTTCAAGGCTTCATCCTTACTTCTAAGCAAATAGATGTAGCAGTATCTATTGCTATCGTCAATAAAAGTAATAAAATATTTTTTACCACCTCTTGTTTGAATTAATTTAAAATCACAAATATCACTGTGAATTAAATTCAGAGGTTCTGTATTCTTTTCAACAGAGTGAAAAGTAGCCTTAGCTAATTTCGCCTCTACACAAATCTCACATTTGTGATTCAGGTCAATATTAAATTTAGGCAGACAATTATTGTTAATTAATCTACGCAGAGAGTTACAATTAACATGTCCTAATCTACCATGCCATAAATAGGACTCAACAATATAAGCAGAAGATGCGTTATTGTTATTCATAGTAATAGTAGGTTTCGGTACCACAACCATTACATTCAATTTAAATAGATCGTCTGTCTGATAACCCTTATCCACAAACATCCCACCTTTTGTGAGTACAAATTTATCAGACTCAAATACTAGCTTAAACCCGTTCTTGCTCAACAGAGATCCAGAAACTAAATTCTTGCGGATGTCTGGCACATACAGTACATTGTTGAGCGTGAGTTCATTTCCCGAAAAAATCTTCAAAATAACCCTTCATTGTCCTTCCACCTTGGAGGTAAAAGAGTTCCCCATGTACATCTGTTCTCCATCTATTGCCTAATAGGTTGAGAACATCCTTCGGTCTAAACAGATGTGGCAAGTAGCTTTAGTGTCCACCCACCATTCTCTGGGATTCCCAACAAGATTTGTTTCAGACACAATGGCGAAAAGACTGATGTCGTCCACCCCAGTAGAAAGATTATCCACTTCGGTCACGTTGGCTTGGGCATTCTTCTTACGCTTGCTGCGACAATCCTTTGCTTGATGCCCGAGCTTGTCACAGATGTAACACTTGCCCTTAAATTTGAGTCGTTTGGAGTCTCCGCCTTTGTCACCAACATGCTTTCTCTTCTCGTTGTTGACCTTAGGCACTTGTTCCACAACATTTGCCTTGGACTCCATCCCGGTCTTTCTCTCAGACTTGCGGTTGTCTTCCTCTTTCCTCAACCGGACAATCAGTTCCTCTAATTTCATCTTCTTGCGCTTACTTCAAGTAATTCTTGAAATATTTCCAGTCCTGTGGTAATTTCTCAATAATAGCAGTAACCTGAAAAGATTCACTCAGAAACATACCTTCTGCATGAATATCATGCAGGATAAGTTGGAAATCCTGAACTTGTCTAATAGCAGGCTTTGAAGCCACCATCTTATAATCCTAAAATTTTTCGACGACGAATTTCTTCGCACCGGCATCCTCTGTCTTATATTTGCGATCCAAAGATTCCCACAGTTCTTTTGCCGTCATGACTGGACTATACACATTACACAGTGTGTTGTCCAATCCATTGAGGATATAATTCCGACATAGAAAGTTAGCATGTTTCCATGCATCCACAGCAGCAACCGCTTGTCGATCAGATTCATCTTTAGTCAATGTCGGAGCATCTTTACGTAGGAATCTAGCCAGATTGAGAGTTGTAAGATAGAACAACATTTTCTGTTGCCATCTTTTAAAATCAGTTCCACTGAATTTCTCTGGATTTTTCCCGTGATTTACCGGAACTGTCGTAATGACAGCCGGTATCATTAAAGGCACAACCGGGACAGGGGTAGGGGTGACAGTAGTTATTTTAACATTTTCAGATGCCATATTTTAATTTATGATATAACAGAAACAACATAAGAAAAAATTATTTTAGCAACTCGAAAAATAAACCTTTATTTTTCCTTTATTAACTGTAATTAAAATAAAATAGTAAATAAATCGTTTTTTAATACTTGAATAATCCGAACAGAACAGATTAAGACAATATATGTGATTAATCCACAAAATGAATAATGCCGAAACAATTACTGAATTAAATTACTGTAATTAAAACTAAAACAGATTGTAATATTAAACTAAAATTAAAAAAAAAATTGCAAATACAGATACTGCAAGAACATATTATTTTATAAACAGATTTTATACTGCAATTATAAAACCAGTTACAAATTTTAAATTGTAATTATAAAATAAACAGATGATAAAAGAGATTATAAAAACAGATTAATTAATCTGTTAAACAGATTAAATATATATAGTAAAAATTTCGTCTTAAGATTATTAGGCAAATCAAGTAATGACTGATACAATCTGTTTTAATAATTTAAAACTGTAAGTACAGGAAAAATTAATAAACAAAATTTTGAGAAAACAGTGACAAGAAAACTGTTTTAAAACGAACAGAATGAAGAAAAATAAAATCTAAATAAATCTACTGTATAATATAATGAAAAACCAGTAATGCTTATACTCAAAACTCAGAAATTATAAATACTGTAATTAAAGAACCTGAAACAGTATACGAATGACCGAGGCTCGTGCTTGACACGATCTCCTTAAGACGAAATTGCCATCCTACGGTGCTTCGAGTTTACGGCAAACGTCTCCCAGGATACAACGATTGGCGAGGGACAGAAGCAGTACAGCAATCTGTCACTCCGGCGAACCGAAACTGAGTTTGAAACTCTCTCTTTGGAATGTAGCAATATGTAGAATGTAAAAGCAACGAAGTAGGGAAAGAGGGGATTTCAGGTATGGAAATCTGTATGAAAAAAATGGGCCTTCAAATGGCAGAGCAACAACCTTTTAAAAGAGGCTAAACTGGTGCCTGTTCGGACTATCCCAACAGTCACGAACCCGGTTCGGTCCGGCGGTTAAACTGCCCAACAGACACGAACCCATTCCGAACCGACTCAACAGTTTCGGCTCCAACAGCTCCGAACCGAACCCTCTAACGGTTCGGTAACGGTAACGGTAACCTAATAACGGTAACAGAATTTAAATAATTAATATTTAAATTTAAAAATATAAATAAATAAATTTTCAACCCACGGACCCGTACCGGCTCGGCACAGCCGACCGGACAGGTGGGCGGGCGGCAGCGCCGCCGCGCGCGCATGTGGTTTAATGGACCAAGTTGAACTTTGTTCATAACTCCTCCCCCAACAAAAATTGGGATAACCCAAATGGTCAACCTTTTATCTCCAACCTAGGCTATATAAGCCACTCAACAAAGTTTTTCCCCACCAATGTGGGATTGAAACCCTTTTTATAGTTGCTTGGAAACCCAACCTTTATATTCCCAAGCAATGTGGGATAGGTTCTTGTTACCAATATTTTGCCAACTTTCATGGCACACTTTGGGGGTCAATTTCTCATTTACCCGTTAACGGTTTTGAATGCCGTAAAATCCATGATAAACTACTCATAGTAATGAACATATTAGGATTTGAAATTATCAAAAAAGATTAATCCAATACAAAACTATTTTGCTCTAAAGTTAGCTAAAATCATGTTCAAAAAATTCAAAACCCATATATTTTCTAACAAAAGTCGACAGCGACTAGATTAAGATTTAAATTCAACGGCGACTAGCTTAATTTAAAGCCGATAGCAACTTGATTAAATTTAAAATTGACAACGACTAAATATAATTTAAAACTGACAACCGTTATATCAAAATCTAAAGCTGACGACGGCTAGATTTATTTTAAAGACAATAACAACTAGATTAAATTGAATGTCAATGCACAACAATTAAATAAAAATATTTATTTTTTAATAAAGTGCTCGATGGATTTTGTCGCGGTTGAATTATATTCTAAAAAAATATTTTTAATAAATTTAATAATATTTAGAATATTATTTAACAGTTTTTATCACAATTAAAATGGGTTTTAAACATAATTTTTTTCAAACATAATTTTGAGGAAAAAAATGAAATATATATATATAGAGAGAGAGAGAGAGAGAGAGAGAGAGAGAGAATAGAGGGACAGGTTTAATAGTCAACAGTCAACAGTCAACACCCACGTTTTTGCCACGTCAATGCCCATTTCCGCTCACTTTCTCATCCCAGAAAGTAACACCAATAATAATAAAAGCAACCCAGAAAGGTCAATAATTCTTGTCTCAAACTACTAACATTCTATTATTACCCAGGAGTCAAAACAATCTAGGTTTGTTATATATATATATATTTTTTGGGAAATTTGTTATATATTTTTTCATATCGACAAATGATATAAATTTCTATTAATGAAAAATAAAAAATTACTAATAAAATAAGACCTTATTTGGCAACTTAATTTTAAATTATATTTTTTACTTAAAATTACTTTAAATCAAATACGTAAAGGTACGTTAAGTGGTCATAAGTGTGATTTTATGTCAAATGACAATACGTCAAAAATCTTAGCTCAAACTAGTTTTAAGCCAAAAAAGCTTAAAGTTAAAAAAAATTGTTATATTTTTTAAAAATTTGTTTTATCTAATTTTATATTTAATATGAATCTTGTTCGGTAGATTTTGATAAACAGATTTTAAAAATATGATTTTTCTAAAAAATAGATATATAATAATAATAATAATAAATATTATATATATATAATCATTTTATGTAACAAAGTAAAAATTCTAAAAAACTAAAGATTTTTTATTTTCAAATAAGAACTTTTAATTTTTTGTGTTAATCAGGACCTATTTTGGTAACTTATTTCATGATAGATCCAATGCTCTGAACCATTATTTTACGATATCTTTTTAATAAATTTTGGAATTTTTATACTCTCAAAATATTCTCTATGAAATTTGATATAATTTATACTCGATTGATTTTATTTTCAATGTTATAACACTTGTTATGAAATATTTATAGAGAATTTATCACCCAATTTAATTCTAATTCAAGAATATTTTATTATTCTATATTTGTTTCAGCATGTTATAGTAATATAATATAGTTTAAAACGGAATATTTTATATAGCAGGTTGAATTTTAAATTTATAATAATAAAGAATTCTAAATAGATGGGATCATATTGTATTACATACATTTTCAGCCAAAACTATTTTTATTACACAAATTTGAAAACATATTATATTACACCGTTTCATTACACAAATTTTCGAGTTACAAGTTCTAGAGTGAAATCACTTTCAGAAAATATTAAATCTTATTTATATGAATGTCTATGTATTGTAAAAAATAGCACTTCATAAAATAATTATTTTTTAAATTTGTTTGCATTATAAACTATCTATTTTTACTAGTCATATTGTGGTCTTATTTGCGTTATAAACTCTATATTTTGCATTTTAGATGATTGGCGGAGAGTTAAATTGCAACAATGCAGAAAAGAAAATTTTTTTAAGTCAAAAATAAAATTTATTTTACCGAAAATGAGAATATTAATGAGGTTATTCTGTTTGAGAAAATGCAACTATTGATGTATTTGAATATGCCGATAACTTGTGAGAATATAAGAACATGGTAAGACAACTTGCTTAAAAATAAGAATATGTTAACATGATAAAACAAGTAAAATTAAAAATAAGAATATGATAACATAATAAAACAAATTGTGATATACAGAATGAGTATATATTTATATTTTTTCATATGTTAACAACTTATGAGAATATAATAAGACAACTTATTTAAAAGTGAGAATATGTTAATATGATAAAACAAGTTGTGATAAAAAGTGAGAATATATTAACGAAATAAAACAAATTATGATAAACAGAATGAATATATGTTCATATTTTTTCATATAAACAAGATTTGATATTTTCTGAAAGTGATTTCGTTCTAGAACTTGTAACCCAAAAATTTGTATAATGAAACAGTGTAATATAATATGTTTTCGAAATCTGTGTAATGAAAATAATTTTGACTAAGAATGTAATACAATATGATCCTATCTATTTAAAATCTTTTATTACCATAAATTTGAAATTTAACTTGCCATATAAAATATTTTATTTTCAGCTATATTATATTACCATGACATACTGAAACAAATATAAAATCATAAAATATCCTAAAATTAGAATTAAATGGGATGATAAAGTCCATTTAAATATTCCTTAACAGATACTATAACGTTGAAAATAAAATCAGCTAAACATTAAATGATATTAAATTTTATAAAAAATATTTTAAATGTATAAAAATCCTAAAAATTATTAAAGAGATCATGTGAAATAATAGTTCAGAACATAAAATTTATCATCAAATAAATTGTCAAAATAAAACCATAAATTAAGGGTCCGCTTAGTTATGTTTTCTAAAATTGTAATTTGATAATTATTTTTGAAAAATAAATTTAAAAATTATTTTTTAATATTTTGATAAAAAAAATTATATTTGGTATACTATTTTTAGAAACTTAAACCCAAACCTCCCAAACCCAAACCCTAACCCTAACGCTGGCGACACCCAAACCTAGAGCTCGCGCCGCCGCAGGCGAGTACCAGAAAACAGTTTCGCGACGACGGCGGCGATAGTGGTAGCTCGGCGATTTGTGTTTGACAATGACGACGATGACAATCTATCCATTCAAACCCTAGCTGACGACGATGACATGCCAGCAATCTGTGGCATTTCGGCAATCTGTGGTTGCTCTCCGATGGTGGTAGCTCGGCGACGACGATGACAGGCCAGCGACGACGGTGGATGCTCTACGACGGCGGTGGCGAAGCTTAAAACCCTAGCTGACAACGACGACGACGCCTTCGAACGGCGAAGAAAGGTCACGATGACGACGACGCCTTCGACGGTGAAGAAAGCTCACGACGGCGACGGCGACGATGACAACTTCGAACAACGAAGCTTCTCTGTGTTTGGGTGTTGTTGAAGAAAAACAAATCAAAAAATTTGAAAACGCCATTTTTTTTGTTTTTAAAAAAATCATAATTTTTAACTCAATTTTTTTAATTTTTTTGAACATATTTTTATAAAAATTGCTATCAAACAAAGTTTTAAAATTTTCAATGTATAATTATCTTTAAAATGTTTTCAGATATCACCCAAATTCTTTTAGTTTGCGAGAAAGTGAGCGGAAATGGACGTTGATGTGACTACCAGGTATTTTTTGGGCACAATTTTAGAATGGCTTTCAGGGTATCTAGAGTTATTGTTTTTTAGTGGATTATTAAAAGGAACGTGAACCAATGTAACACTCATTTTATGTTTTATTTTTATCTTTAAATAAATATTAAAGTTAAGAATGGGTCCACTCAGGTTTTGAAATAGTGTATTTCAAAACTGCTAAAATTAAAATTTTAAATTTATTTTAATTCTTTTGCTAAATTTAAAGTCTTTAATTTGTTCTAACTAAGGTTGTAAGATAATCAAAAATCTTAATAATTTATTTTCTTAAATTTTGAATACTGAATTTTTCAAAGTTAAAGAGTAGTTATTTTTAAAAAATTTAGATACTATGAAAATATTTTAAAAAATTAAAATTAAAAGTATGTCACTATGAAAGAAAGAGATGGTAATTAGTTTCAAAATAAATGGCACACAACCCACCTTTAAATCAAACTTTTTGTTTATTTTCTTAAAGCATAATGAGTAAAAAAACTTAATTAGATAAACGGTGACATTAAATCACTAGTACAAATACAAAATGATTTTTTTGACAAGTATTTTTTAAAAATTTAAACAAAAATGCTAAAAGTGAGTTGAAGAATGAGTTAAATGGAACCAAAGTAAATAAAAAAATAAAGGATAAATTACACTGATCTTTCATCCGATTTTCGATAAAAAAAAAAAATTCTACTGTAGTTTTTGAAATATCACTAACCTTTCCCCAGATTTAATTTTTGCATCAAATTAATTCAATTGTTAAATTTTTGCTCTGCTGCGCCTTGTTTGACGCATTTTTCGAATAAATTTTTATGATCTAATATGTTCATTAATTACGTAGAACTCGTTGAGTTTGTTTAGCATGTGAAATTTTAAATTCATCTGCTACATGCAGCTAAATAATTGAGTAACATTTGTTTAACAATATTTTTTAATTATAATTTTTATTTATTTATAAAATAATATTAAAATATTTATTCAATCATTTAGTTACAGATATCGGATGAATCTAAATTTTTACATGTTAAACAAATTCGAAGAGTTCTACATAATGAACGGATTGGATTATAAAAATTTACTCGAAAAATACGCCAAATAAGGCACAACTCATAAATTTAACGATTGGACTAATTTGATACAAAAATTAAATCTGATGGGAGGTTAGTGTCATTTTAGAAACTACAGAGGAGATTTCTATTTTTGTCAAAAATCAGAGGAGAGGTCAGTGTAATTTATCCAAAAATAAATTAATGCCCTTGTCTAAAGAAAATTCTTAAATTCGCCAATCACTTGTAAGTTGTATACCATATTTGTTCACGTAGGATAATTCTATAATAATTTTTTGTATCTACAAATACAATTATGTTCTAAATAATAATACTTTAAATTCAGAAAATATTTTCAAAAATTTACTCAGAATTCAAAATCAGTAGTTTAGATTTGTTTACAGTATGGTCCACATAACACAACTAAATTTGAACCATTCATTTTGAATTCAGGGTAATTTTTTGGATTCTTTTTCAGATACTTTAGAACTACCGTATTTTAAACTCATAAAATAGGTTAATCTAAATTATTATTATTTTTTGAATTGTGAATAAATTTATAAAATTGTTTTATGAATTTACAGCATCTTTTTGGTATAAATAAATATATGAACTGGAGGAGAAGAATAACTTTATCAATCCAAAACCACCAACTCTGCTCACCTTGCCCCTCCTGAAGAAATTGAGAAAAGAAAAATAACTGTATATTTTCAGTATATTGAAACTGTACAATATATGACATATTTATAGGCGAATGAGGATAAACAAGAAAGAAAATACAATAAATATAAAAAATAAAATCAAATCAGAATAAAATCAATATAATATTCTAACAATCAATCTAATATTCTAACATCCTCCTCAAACGCGAGATGATGAAGTCAGCTGAAATTTGAAAATTAGAGCACGGAGGCGACCAGGATGATGAGATTTTGTGAAAAGATCGGCAAGTTGATCTTCAGAAGAGACAGATCGGAAATATAGGGTGCCCTGCTGAAGGTGATGTCGGATGAAGTGACAGTCAATTTCAATATGTTTTGTGCGCTCATGAAAGATATCATTGTGAGCAATCTGGATGTCGCTCCGATTATCACAATAAAGAGGGGAACTAGTCGTCTGAGGAGCACCCATATCTG
>JAULJZ010000022.1:9191175-9203726 GCA_032270985.1 Heliamphora pulchella | reverse complement strand
ATAGACACTTGTCACGTTCGTTTGTCTTGAAACCATTTGACATCATAGTGTTGTCAAACTTCTCATGCCATTGCTTTCGCGCTTGTTTTAAACCATAAAGAGATTTAACGAGTTTACGAACTTTGCTCTCTTATCCAGGAATAACAAACTTTTTTGGTTGTTCCATATAAATCTCTTCATTTAATTTACCATTAAAGAATGCCATCTTCACATCCATCTGATGTATATCAAGGTTAAATAACACAGCTATGGAAATTAGCATACGTATAGACGTTATTCTTGTAACCGATGAATATGTGTTAAAGTAATCAAGACTTTCTTTTTGTCTGTATCCTTTGACCATAAGTCTTACTTTATACTTGTCAATTGATCCATTCGCTTTCATCATTCTCTTGAATATCTATTTATATCCAAGAGGTTTACAACCGGGTGCAAGATCCACTAGTTCTCATGTACGATTCGGAAGGATGGATTCTATCTCGTTGTTCACAGCCTCTTTCCATAAATGGGCTTCAACAGTGGTTAACGCCTCCTTATAAGTTCGAGGCTCATTTTTTAACAAATAGGTTAAGAAATCTAGGCTAAAGGATTTAAAAATTTTAGTCCGTTTACTACATCTAGGTTCTTCATCCTCTTCTCGTTCTTGATCTCCATCATGATCACCGCTTTGAGTAGTGTCATAAGTTCTGTTTACAGAACTTGCCTCTTGTCCAGATTTATAAAGAAATACATGTTTAAAGAATACCGCATTCTTTGACTCAATAATAGTATTAACATGCATTTCTACAATTTCAGATTTGTGAATCAAAAATCGATAAGCACTACTATTATTAGCATAACCGATGAATACACAATCAACGATTTTTTGTTCCAATTTTGACCTTTTTGGTGTAGGCACTACTACAATTTCCAAGCACCCATGCACTCTTAAGAATTTGTGAGTACACATACGACCTTTCCATAATTCATAAGGTATCTTATTCGTCTTCTTGTGGGGTATTTTGTTAAGAATTTAATTAGCTAAAAAAACACCTTCCCCCCACAAGTTTTGAAGTAATCCAGAACTAATCAACATAGTATTCATTAGATCCTTTAATAATTCTATTATTTCGTTTAGCAACACCATTTTGCTATGGAGAATAGGAAGTAGTTTTTGATGAATTATGCTATGTTGTGAATAGAATTCACCAAAAGACAATTCATATTCACCACCTCTATCGCTCTTTAGAACTTTGATCTTCTTTTCAAGTTGATTTTCAACTTCATTCTTGTAATGTATAAATATTTCCAAGGTTTTGTTCTTACTATTAAGCAAACGGATGTAGTAGTATCTAGTGCTAGCGTCAATAAAAGTAATGAAATACTTTTTATCTCCTATTGTTTGAATTGTTTTAAAATCACATATATTACTGTGAATTAAATCCAGAGGCCCTGCATTCCTTTTAACAGAATAAAAAGTAGTCTTAGCTAATTTCATCTCTACACAAATCTCACATTTGTGATTTAGATCAATATCAAATTTAGACAAGCAATTACTGTTAATTAATCTATACAGAGAATTATAATTAACATGTACTAATCTATCATGCCATAAAGAGGACTTAACAATATAAGCAGAAGAATATTCATTCTTATTCATTACAAGTTTAGGTACAACAACCTTTACAATGAGTTTAAATAGACGATCAGTCTGGTACCACTTACCCATAAACATCCCACATTTTGTGAGTACAAGCTTGTCAGACTCAAACACAAGCCTAAACCCATTTTTACTCAACAAAGACCCAGAAACTAGACTCTTGCAAATATCTGGCATATGCAGCACGCTGTTGAGAATAAGTTTTGGGCTCTTGTATGTCCGTGGGTGTTAATAATATGTGGGTTGGTAGGTTTATATGTGTTTTGAAGCATTATAGTGAGTGTTTAAGAGTTTGGAGGCTTAGAATTCGAACCAAGGATGTTCTGGAGCGTCTGTACATGCTGAAGGGTGCTCAAGCACCAATCGGGCACTTAGCGAGTGCTGCTCACTGGTGGTGAGGCGCTCAAGCGCTCTGCGAGCGCTCTGCTAGTGCCGTGGCCGCAGGGCTATTTTTGGGCTTTTTTCTTTTGATCATATCTCCCTCATCTGTACTCAAAATTGGATCATTTTTTTGTTCAAATTGAAGCCCCAGAAATCTTCTTTCCAATGACACCTCTTTCACATTGAAATTCTTTTTGTAGAAAATGTAATGATCAAAATAGTGAGGGTATGTCAAAATTTCTTAACTATTACCTGTTTTTGGCTGAATGTCTGGGAAAAGCCTGTTTTTCATTGTGTTGGCCATGTCAGGTGTGTGGGAGTTCGTGTTGGCCGTGTTGGGCATATGTTGCTGGTTGGGTTCTTGGTTTCCTATGGTATTTTGTTGATTAATTATGGGATTAGTCGACTGAATTACTGTTGGATTCTTCTTGGGGTTCGGTTGGTCGTGTTGTGGTTTCGGGGGTCGTATCGTGACCCTGAGTGTTTGTTTAGGTGCCATCCTCGGGGTGACGTGCATGGCTAGATGTGGGTTGTTGGGGCACGGTTGTGTACGTCGTGGGTATGGAGCGTGTTTGGGATCATGGCAGCTTTGGAGAAAAGGTGGTGTTTTGTGACCTCATGATTTGAGGGGTTTAGCATTAGCCTTCGGGTTAGGCTTAGTTTTATGGGTTGATGGTTGTCCCTGTGAGTGGATGTCGGGTTGCTTGGCGAGTGACATCATGATGTGAAATTATAGATGGCTATGTGCGTTTATAACTGGCTATCTGCATTTATAATTCTAGTTTATTTACGTAAGGATTATATAAGTGGATTACATGGCTTGATATCGTTACGTGTAACTTGGTTTGTGCTTTAAAACTCAAAGGTTTATAGGCATGGTTATGTTGGATGTGCGGAATGGATGCATATGGTATATGTTGCATGGGTTGCAAGTGTTGTGTGAGTCGCGTGTGTAGCATGTGACGTGGTTTGTGAAACGTAGTGATAGTACGTGGTTTTATGCATTTAAATCCTGGTTAGGTTATGGATAGGTGTATGGAATGGAATAGATGAACATGTGGTTCGGTGAATGTTAACCCTGTTAACAACGTGTTAGTTGGGATGGTGGTCCTTTGGTGAAATCCCGAGAATGTGTTAGATGGGATTGAGATCCTTTGGTGAAATCACGAGAATGTGTTAGATGGGATTGAGATCCTTCGGTGAAAGCCTGAGAATGTGTTAGTTGGGATTAGGATCCTTCGGTGTAAGCCTGAGAAGCGTATTAGATGGGACGTTGGTCCTTTAGTGCAAGCCCGAGAAGTGTATTAGTTGGGATGGTGATCCTTCAGTGAAAGCCCGAGATGTGTTTTAGATGGGGCAATGGTCCTTCGGTGAGAGTTTGAGAAAATCCTTGTGGGGTGTGTGTTATCGTGTTGTTGGAGAACTATTGTTGTGGCTTGTGAGGGCCGGTTATATGTATCATGGATTGCATGAACTACATTGTGGGACGGATAGACCAATTGTTAAATTATTTTTAAGATTTGTGTGAATCATGATCTAAAAATCATTTTCAAACTATTTTCAAGGCTCCTGTGAGTGAGTCAACTTTGGTTTGTATCCTCGCTTTCCTATTTGCATGTAAAAATTATTTTTTACAAGCTTGAAAGAGAGTCTAAAATTGCACCTCGTTTTCCTAGCATATTTAGCTTATATTGCATGCGTTGTCTAGTATCTGCTGAGCTTTGGCTCACGGTGTGGGATTTGAAATATTTTTCAGGTACCAGTCACGTAGGTTGATCCGAGATTGCTGGAGAGGTGGAAGAGCAATAGTCTTCCTTTTGTTCCTTCCGTTTCATATATGTTATTATATATTTTTCTGGTGTTGGAACCGCATAATATAAGCCGTTCAGCGATTATATACAATGCATGTATGTTTTATTTGAGAGTGTATTCTCGGGTTGGGCATTATATTTGGTTATTTGTGGGTGTTTTACGTGATCCAGAGTTTAGGGCGTGACAGATTAGTATCAGAGCCGTGGGAGAAGGGTGTATCATCGTGCGAGGTTGATTGCGTGTGCTTGACTACTTGTGTTTAGATGCTTTGATAACATGAACATGCTAGCATGTTAGGTGTGAGACTGAAGTGTATATGTGAGCATGGGGGTTGAACTGTAGGATAGATTAGTCTTGCCTTTGGGCGTTTGGATTAACAAACTTGGGAGCCAAGTTAGAAACCCATTTACCTGACGTGATTTTTAATAGGGAATCTGAGTAGCTTATCCAGATTGATGCGTCGTTCTCGTCGGTTTTCCTCGGTATGTGGGGTTTTATTTAGCATGAACTTATATGGCTATGTGTTAGCATTGCTTATGTGGTTAGCGTTTATGTTCATGCAATGTGTTGCATCTTATGTTCTGTCTTTTTCATATAGACGTGATGTCAGCGAGGATTGGACGAGGCCATGGTCGAGGCCGTGGCTGTGGCCGTGGTGTTGGCCAAGGGGATGTTCCTATCCCTGATGTTGGGAATGCAAATGCTCCCCTAGGACCAATGGACACCACGGAGTTGTTGCGTGTGCTGGTTGGTTCTATCCAGTAGTTGGTTAGAGGTGAGATTGTTAGAGAGAGAGAGAGAGTACCTGAGGCAAGGGCTACAGTAGTGATGCGGGAGTTCAGGTGCATGGATCCGCCTACCTTTGCTGGAGATCCTGATCCTATTGCGGCGACAGAGTGGTTAGAGTTGGTGACTCGGATCCTAGACACATTATAGATTGTGGATGATGAGTTGCAGGTTTCTTTTGCCGCCTTTCAGCAGAGAGGTAATGCTCACCAGTGGTGGAGGTATGCCAGAAACACAGTGGGGGTCACATGGGCAGCCTTTATAGGAGTGTTTCTAGAGAAATACTTCTTGGCTTCAAAGAGAGACTTGTATAGGAGTTCTGCACTCTTACCCAAGGGGTGATGGATAGGGCAGTCTATTTTGGGTGTTGTCAGATAGGGCATATTGCTAGGAGCTGTCCTCAGGGAGGCAGTGCGCCAAGCATGGCAGGTGCCACACCAGTACAGGGCCGATGGGGTTATTAGCAGGCAGCAGTACAGACTTCTCGGGTGACAGACCGCGGTGCATCAGTTCAGTCTGTACGATAGTTGGCAGTTCCAGGTTATGGAGGGCAGGCCAGGATGACACAGAGGTGAGTTTATGCTCTTGTAGATTCTAGTTCTTCCAGGGCACCGGTTGTGCCGGAGGATGCAGTTATATGATCGGAGGTACTTTCTAAGTATACAGGTTTTGGGCCAGTTTTCTTATTGCATCCGTTTGGGAGTTGGTGAAAGATTTCATGGGTGGTGTGTTGTGTTGTTGAGGCAGCAGTTGGTGTGGATGTGAGGTCGGGGTGAGTTATGGATCTCGTATCTTTCAGATAGTTGGCCATTGTTTAGGATGCCTGACATTGTTTGACTATATCCTAGGAATGGTTTGGCTGACCATCTTGTATGCCTGTGTCGATTGCGATCGACGGTTTGTTGTTTTGACCTTGTGGCGAATTTCTGGGGCAAAATTCCTTTAAGGGGGTAGAGTTGTAAGACCCTGACTCGTTTTCTTTTTTGGCATTTTTCGACGCGTGTTTCCCATTTTCAATTTTTCATGTTTAAATGCGTTTTGATGCATGATCAAGGTTAGATATGCATGCGGGGTTGGTTCCTGGGGCCGTGGGACATTGCGGTGCGAGTTTCAAAAAAATTTCAAAAAAAGATATTTTGGAGGCCAACAAATATCTGAAGTTAGATATTTTCAAAAGATATTTTCAAAGCTTCTCCAGTAAGTTTTCTTTTTCTCTCTGCCTTCTCTCTAACTTCTCTGGGCCCGGGGCTCAATTTTCGATGATCCAACAACGGATCCTTGTTATTGGCATTGTGGTCTACGCATCCATTCGAACAGAATTTCATTTTAGCGAAGCTCGATTCGCACGTGGTTCGAGGCATTGAGTTTTTAACTCACCGAGGTAGGATCCTAGACTCTCATGTCTTATGAGGGTGCGACGTGTAATCGTGTGTTTTTATCGGTTAAAAATGCATGAAAAAATCAATTTAAAGATCGAGTTTTGGTTTAAAAGGGTTTTGTGTGGTTTCGGTTGGGTGAACTAGGTTTTGAGGTTTTTCGTTCGATGGTTCCTGATGTTTTGGGCTCGTATATGTCTGTGGGTGTTAATAATATGTGTGTTGGTACGTTTATATGTGTTTTGAAGCATTATAGTGAGTGTTTGAGAGTTTGGGGGCTTAAAATTTGAAACAGGGACGTTCTGGAGCATCTATGCACGTTGAAGGGTGCTCAAGCGTCAAGCGGGCGCTTAGCGAGTGCTGCTCACTGGTGGTGAGGTGCTCAAGCACTTTGCAAGTGCTCTGCGAGTGCTGTGGCAGCAGGGTCATTTTTGGCCCTTTTTATTTTGATCATGTCTCCCTCATCCGGACTCGAAATTAGATCGTTTTTGTATTCAAATTGAAGCCCCGGAAGTCTTCTTTCCAATGACACCACTCTCACATTAAAATTCATTTTGTACAAAATGTTATGATCCAAATAGTGAGGGTATGTGAAAATTTCTTAATTGTTTTTCACCCATTTTTGGCCGGATGTCTAGGAAAAGCCTGTTTTTCATCAAGTTGGCCATGTTGGGTGTGTGGGTGTTCGTGTTGGCCGTGTTCGGCGTGTATTGGTTTGGGTTATGATGCGTTGGTGGTTGGGTTCTTTGCTTCTTATGGTATTCAGTTGATTAATTATGGGATTAGTAGACTAAAATACTGTTGGATTCTTTTTGGGGTTTGATTGGTCGTGTTATGGTTTCAGGGGTCGGGTCATGACCCCAGGTGTTTGTTTAGGTACCGTCCTCGGGGTGATGTGCATGGCTAGATGTGGGTTGTTGAGGCATGGTTGTGTACGTCGTGGTTGGGTATGGAGCGTGTTTGGGCTCTTGACACCTTTGGAGAAAAGGTAGTGTTTTATGACCTCATGATTTGAGGGGTTTAGCATTGGTCTTCGGGTTAGGCTTGATTTTATGGGTTAATGGTTGTCCCTGTGAGTGGATGTCGGGTTGTTTGGTGGGTGGTGTCATGATGTGAAGTTATAGATCGTTATGTGCGTTTATAACTGGCTATGTGCATTTATAATTTTGGTTTATTTATGTACGGATTATGTAAGTAGATTACATGGCTTGATATCATTACGTGTAATGTGGTTTATGCTTTAAAACTCAAAGGTTTTATAGGCATGGTTATGTGGGATGTGCGGAACGGATGCATGTGGTATTTGTTGCATGGGTTGCAAGTGCTGTGTGAGTCGTGTGTGTAGCATGTGATGTGATTTCTGAAACATAGTGATAGTACGTGATTTTATGCATTTAAATCCTGGTGAGGATATGGATGGGTGTATGGAATGGAATAGATGAACATGTGGTTCGGTGAATAATAACCCTGGATAACAAGGCGTTAGTTGGGATGGTGGTCTTTCGATGAAAGCCCAAGAATGTGTTAGATGGGATTGAGATCCTTCGGTGCAAGTCCGAGCAGCGTATTAGATGGGACTGTGGTCCTTCGGTGCAAGCCCGAGAAGTGTATTAGTTGGGATGGTGGTCCTTCGGTGAAAGTCCAAGATGTGTGTTTGATGGGGCAATGGTCCTTTGGTAAGAGTCCAAGAAGATCCTTTTGGGGTGTGTGTCACAGTGTTGTTAGAGAGCTGTTGTTGTGGCTTGCGAGGGCCGGCTATATGTATCATGGATTGCATGAACTGCATTGTGGGACGGATAGACCAATTTTCAAATTATTTTTAAGATTTGTGTGAATCGCAATCTAAAAATCATTTTCAAACTGTTTTCAAGACTCATGTGAGTGAGTCAACATTGGTTTGTATCCTCGCTTTCCCATTTGCATGTGAAAATTATTTTTTACAAGCTTGAAAGAGAGTCTAAAACTAAACCTCATTTTCCTAACCTGTTTAGCTTACATTGCATGTGTTGTCTAGTATCTGCTGAGCTTTGGCTCACGGTGTGGGATTTGAAATATTTTTCAGGTACCGGTCACGCAGGTTGATCCAGGGTTGCTAGAGAGGTGGAAGAGCTGTAATCTTCCTTTTGTTCCTTCCGTTTCATGTATGTTATTACATATTTTTCCGGTGTTGAAATCGTGTAATGTAAGCCGTTCGGCGATTATATACAATGCATGTATATTTTATTTGAGAGTGTATTCTCGAGTTGGGCGTTATATTTTGTTGCTTGTGAGTGTTTCACGTGACCCGGAGTTTGGGGCGTGAAAAAAAGAGCCTAGGCCATACACATGCTAAAAATATAATTAAGGATAAAAAAATTTATTGACAAATGCATGAGATATCACACTATTCCTAAAAATAGATTTTTGCCCCTCGAAATTTGTGACTCGATGCAACAAATTATGGCGTCTTACTCTCAAAGATTTAATTGTCGTTTTCACACAAGTTTACACAACTCTATTGATAAATCCAATATCAAACTCAAAATCAATATGTACACTTATATAAAATTTCAAGAATTAACACAACAATAACATCGTTTAATCAACTATATTTGTATAGTAATATAAGTCTCATGCCTCTGTCATAAGTTTAATTTTCTATTCTTAATTATATTTTAATACATACTTAAATTTTTTGATTTAATAATATTCTACTTAATTTTTCTACCAATAAAATTAACAATAAATTCAAAAACCTTGTGCTCGAGTCTTGCTAGCAATGCCCTATCTAATCTAGTGCGCAAGTCTTGTGGATAAATCTAAATTTTGTTATAATTTTGATACAAAATTTTATTATATTTTAAAATAAAAATAATAATATTGATATTTATTGTTGGAAATAAGTAGGTTTCGAACAAGTTTGAACATGAGTTTTAATTAACTTTGAAAGTAAATATTTTTGAATTGAATTATTCTTTTTTGAAAATTTCAAGTCTTAATATGTTCATCTCCATGAGTAGATTAATCATAGATTCTGTGGCGTTCAAAATCGTTAACGGGTGAATGAGAAATTGACTCCAAAAATGTGCCATTGAAGTTGGGAAAAGTTGGTAACTTATACTCAATCCCACATTAATTGAGAGAAGGGTTAATGAGTGGCTTATATAAGCCAACCTTGGCCTAAACGGTGTGCCCCTTAGGGTTACCCAATTTTGTGGATGGAATGCATCGACTACAGGAAGCTAAATCAAGTGACAGTGAAGAACAAGTATCCGATGTCGAGGATAGACAACTTGTTTGATCAGCTGAGGGATTCGAGCTGCTTCTCGAAGATTGACTTGAGGTCGGAAAATCACCAGTTGAGGATTAGGGACAAGGACATAGCGAAGACTGCCTTCCGGACTTGCTATGGTTACTACGAGTTTCTGGTTATGCCGTTCAGTCTGACAACGCGCCAGCAACGTTCATGGGTCTGATGAACCAGATCATTCATCCTTACTTGGACTGCTTTATGGTAGTGTTTGTGGATGATATTCTGATATATTCACCCACTAGGGAGGCACACGAGGATCACCTGCGGATCGTCCTACAAACTTTGAGAGAGCATCGCTTGTACGCGAAGTACGAGAAGTGCGAGTTCTAGATGACTGAGGTGAAATTTTTGGGACACGTAGTGTCGACAGATGGGGTAGCTGTGGATTCGCTAAAGACTGATGCTATGACAGGTTGGGAACAACCGAAGAGTGTCTTTGAGATACGTAGTTTTCTGGGTTTAGCCAGCTACTATCGACGGTTTGTGAAAGATTTTGCTAGACTCGCTCACCGATGATACGCCTGACGCGGAAGGGAGTTGTGTTTACTTGGAGTGAGTCCTATGACTCAGCTTTCCAGGAGCTGAAGACGAGGTTGACCAATCTACCAGTGTTGATCATTCCAGAGCGAGGCTTGGGATATACTGTGTACAGTGATGCATCACATGACGGTCTTGGATGTGTTCTATGCAGGGAGGTAAGGTTGTAGCTTATGGTTCCCGGCAGTTGAAGACGCACGAGAGGAACTATCCTACACACGATTTGGAGTTGGCAACTGTGGTCTACGCCTTGAAGACATGGCGTCACTATCTGTATGGTGATCATTTCGAGGTTTTCTCCGATCACAAGAGCTTAAAATACTTGTTTTCGCAGATGGACCTGAACTTGCGCCAATGATGATGGATGGAGCTGTTGGAGGATTATGATTTTGATTTACAGTATCATCCAGGAAAGGCCAATGTTGTGGTGGACGCACTCAGTAGGAGTTCTCAAGGGTCATTAGCTTCTTTGGCTATACATGAGTGGGATATGCTTGCAGATGTTGGGAAGTTTGATTTGTGCCTCAGGGAGATTGAGACGGGTGCCACCTTATTTTCTATAATTACTCGACCAGCGTTGATAGCACGTGTACTAGAGGCCCAGCAGGCGGACCAGGAGGATCAGATGATACGAGACCGCGTTGCTAGTGGCGAGGATACAACAGGCTGAATTGTAGGTTTTGATCAGAGTTTGAGGTTGGTAGGTAGGTTGTTTGTGCCAGAGTCATGCCGAGTTGATCTTTTACATGAGTGTCATCATTCTCGTCTTGTCGTACATCCTGGAGGCACGAAGATGTTTCATAACCTACGTCGTCAGTTCTATTAGACAGGAATGAAGAGAGATGTGATCCAGTTTGTTTCCCGATGCCTCACCTATCAGTAGGTAAAGGTGGAACATCAGAGACTGGCAGGATTGCTACAGTCGTTGCCTATATCAGAGTGGAAGTGGGAGTACATCACGATGGATTTTGTGTCAGGACTTCCTCGGTCACCTAGGGGACACGACGCCGTGTGGGTTGTGGTTGATAGGTTGACGAAGTCTACACACTTTCTCCCCATCCGAGTGAGGGATTCGGTGGAACAACTGAGTAGCTTGTATGTCAGGGAGGTAGTCAGATTGCACGGAGTGCCAGTATCTATTGTTTCAGACCGAGACCCTCGCTTCATATCGCGCTTTTGGCAGAGTCTACAGGAGGCCTTGGGGACAAACTTGATGATCAGTACTTCTTCTCACCCCAGACGGATGGCCAGTTAGAGAGGATCATACAGATTCTAGAGGATATGCTACGAGCTTGTGTCCTTGACTTTAGAGGTTCCTGGCAGTATCATCTATCTTTAGCAGAGTTTGCATACAATAATAGCTATCAGTCCAGTATTGGGATGGCACCGTATGAGGCTTTGTATGGTAGACCGTGTAGATCGCCCGTATGTTGGACAGATGTGGGAGAGACCATAATCTTGGGACCCGACATGGTACGGGAGACAACAGAGAAGGTTGCTGTGATACGCCAGTGCCTACTGACAACGCAGAGCTTCCAGAAGAGTTATGAAGATCAGAGGAGGCGACCTTTGGAGTTTGCAGTGGGGGATCATGTGTTTCTAAAGGTCTCACCACGTAGAGGTTTGATGAGATTTGGTCGTAGCGAGAATCTATCACCGCGTTTCATTGGACCATTTGAGGTCCTAGATAGGATTGGTGAGATTGCTTACCGTTTGGCGTTACCACCTTAGTTAGCATCTGTGCATAACGTGTTCCACGTTTCTATGCTTCGGAGGTACGAGTCTGATCCTTCACATGTGCTAGATTGGTCTAAGCTACGGATTGATGAGGATGCCACTTATGAGGAGCGTTCAGTGAGTATTCTTGATACAAAGGAGCAGACGTTGCGAGGCAGAGGAATTGCTTATGTCAAGGTTCTATGGCATCATCACGGGGTTGAGAAAGCGACGTGGGAGCTCAAGTCTGATATGCGTGTTAGATACGCAGACCTGTTTACCTCGTGTCCTTGTTGTGAATTTTAGGGGTAAAATTTCTTAAGGGGGAGAGTTGTGAGACTCGGACCCGTCTCTTTTTGAGACGTATGTATATACGATAGGTTTTGCATATATATTTTCAGGATGTGTGATTTACTCGTTTTGATGCATGTTTAAGTTTATCTGAGCATGCGGGGTTGGTTCCCGGGGTTGTCGGGAGTTGCCGTGCGAATTTTAAAATTTTTAAAAAAAATTTTTTTTTCAAGATATTTTGACTATAAATATCTTGTGTGAGATATTTTCATCAAAATATCTCCTCCTTCTCTCTCTCTAGCTTTAAACTCGTCAAATGCTCTATCTTCTCTCTAACTTCTCGGGGGCCCGGGGCTTGAGTTTTGATAAACTAACTGCTGATCCTTAGTATCGGTATCGTGGTCTATGCATCCATCCAGTCAGAATTTCATTTCGGCGAAGCTCGGATTTGCACGTAGATCGAGACGTCGAGTTTTGAGCTCACCGAGGTAGGATCCTAAACTGTATAACTATTAGAGGGTACTACATGTAATCCTACGTGTTTTTACCATTTTAAAATGCATGAAAAGTGATTTATATTTTAAAACCGATTTTGGGGTAAAAACCATTTTTCGGCATTTGGTTGGATGAAATCGAAAGAGGGATGTTCCTTTCAAGGTTTTATGATAGCCTTGAGCTCGGGTATGCTTCTAGGTATCAAAACGGGTGTTTTTGAGGCTTG
>JAULJZ010000022.1:9132089-9191075 GCA_032270985.1 Heliamphora pulchella | reverse complement strand
CAATTAAAGAAAATAATCGAATTACATGAAGCAAATAAGATTGACTATGTAAATAAAAAGAAGAAATGTGAATTGAATTTAAAAATTAACCCGATCACTCCAAGAGAGAGGAAGTGGAGTTTAGAAAGATCGGGGATCTAAGCATGATACCTAGATTGCCGGTGAATCCTCAAATTGGGAATGTGCTTCAACGATCCAATCCCCCGGTGATGATCCAAGCTAGGGCTTGGGACTATCGGAGGCTCGGATCTCGGTATCTCGGCAGGGTTTCGGCGTCGGGGCTTAGAATTGCTCGGTATATCGGCAAAGTTTCTCCCACTCAAAATTCATACTGAAAACGTATGCCGGGGTACGGTATTTATAGAATTCTTCAACTAATGACAATTTGACGTGTTTTGGGACACGTCAGGCCATTTTAAGTTGGCGGCCGCCATAATGCAAGTTGGCAGCCGTTGGGTTGTAAAAGGTCTATTGGCGGCCGCCACAATGTGAGTTGGCGGTCGCCACTTTTAGCTAGGGTTTCCAAGAGGTTCTATTGACGGCCGCCACAATGAACATGGCGGTCGCCACTTTTGACAATGACTTGGGCAACAAGTTATCGATGGTTTGGTACAATTTCATTGGTTTTGGAGATTTTGAAGGTTTTTGATGACTGGGTTAAAAAATCGAGCTTGGATCAACTCACGAGGATCGTATTGAGGCACTTTTTCTCCTGTTTTCATCATCGGATTCGTCTAAGATTAGGCGGGGTCAAATTGGGGTGTCTACAACTGCAGAACAAATTTGCCGATGCACTGGCCACCCTAGCATCCATGATTGACATACCACCCGGGGTTCGGATGAGACCTTTGATAATTGAGCAGAAGAGGAAGCCGGCATATGAGATGACAGCCGCTATTGAAGAAAGCACTGACTGACTTTTATGGTACGTTGACATTCAAAACTTCGTAGAGAAGGGAGAATACCCAAAGTTTGCCAGTAATAAGGACAAAAGGGAAATATGACGACTATCCACGCAGTTCGTCATTTGTGGTGGTAGACTGTACAAACGAGGACATTTTGGGGTTAATAAGCTGTGCGTAAATGCAAAAGAAGGTCAAGAACTGATGAAAGAAATACACGCAAAAGTCTGTGGGCCACACATGAGCGAAAATATGTTAGCCAAGAAGATTCTACGACAAGGATACTTTTGGATGACAATGGAGACAGACTGTATACAATTTGTGTGGAGATGTCATAGGTGTCAAATTCACGCAAAACTCATGCACGTTCTCCCGTCTCAGCTGTACAACCTGACGTCTCCATGGCCGTTTTCAGTATGGGGCATTGACGTGATTGGCAGAGTAATCCCGAAGGCATCCAATGGACATGAGTTTATCCTGGTGGCCATCGACTATTTCACCAAGTGGGTGGAAGCGGTGGAAGCGGTGGAAGCAGCTTCCTACTCGGTATTGAAGGCCTCCCATGTCGCTAAGTTTATCAAGCAAAACATCATTTGCCGATACGGGGTACCGCATGAAATTATCTCGGATAATGGCTCACATTTTCAAGGAGAGGTTTTGGATCTTTTTGAGGAATACCGAATAGTGGCTTATAAGTCCTCGCTATATCGGCCGCCAACCAACGGAGCAATCGTGGCAGCAAACAAGAATATTAAGAAAATTCTACAAAAGACAATCAACTCACATAAAGATTGGCCAGAGCACCTGCCATTTGTATTTTGGGGATACTGATCGTCAATATGAACTTCAACAGGAACAACGCCGTACTCTTTAGTGTACGGGATGGAAGTCGTGCTTCCCATTGAGGTGAAAATTCCCTCACTAAGAGTAATGGCCGAGGCCAATATCTCAGAAGTAGAATGGCAGAGGAACTGGATGGAAGTGTTGCTCTTGTTTGATGAAAGAAGACTGCAAGCCCTATTTCATGTACAAGGTTACCAAAGGAGGATAGCTCGGGCGTTCAATAAGAAGGTCAAGACTCGGGATCTCAGAGAATGAGATTTGGTTCTCAAAGAAATCAGAGCTCTCATCTTCGACCCGAGAGGTAAGTTCAAGCCAAACTGGTCTGGACCGTTTCTGATCAAGACCATCATGACCGGTGGTGCAGTCATTATTATGGACTTAGATGGCAATGTGTTCTCCACTCCGGTTAATCTCGATCAGCTCAAAAAATACTACCCCTGAGGTAAAAAAAAGTGCTCGCTGAGTTAAAAACTGAAAAGGCAACTCAGACAAAAGTTAGAGCAGCCCGCAAGGCCGAAAACCCAAAAGGGCGATCTTGGTAGAAATTAGGGTATCTCCAAAGGAGAGTGTCAACACCCGAGCAAAAACTGAGCCCGAACTACGTTATGGCCTGATTCCATCTTTTTGGGATACGTATGCAGCTTCTTTAAAGAAGTTCGGCCACATTCATTGTCTTTAACCTTTTTTAAATCTAAATAAGACCAATGCAAATTAATTTTTGAATTTTGGTAATGCAGTCATTAAAATTTTAGATGAATTTAAACCATCTTAAACATAAAAGTGGGAGTTTGTCATTACTTCGATCAGAATTACAAAGTTTTGAATAAAAGGAGTGGCACGCAAGTCCCAAACTCTACAAACAAAATAACGAAAAACTATAAAATTATCAAAACAAAGTAAGAGGCCTCAAGTTCTCCTTTTTTTGCTGCTTGTGTCCCTTCTTCTTTATCTTGTTTCTCTCAATCCTACATCAGCCATGCCTTGTACTCAGCGAAAAGATTAAAACACTGCAACTCATGCCTCTCCATCATTGAACGAAATGGCCAGGCATCCTGAAATGATGATAGAAAAGGAGCCCGTAGTATGGATGAGAACAGACGGCCTCGAATGCTGGGTAAGATGATCTGATCGTGACCAAACTGCCGCATGATCCGACGGGGGTAATAGAAGGCAGCCTGACGCAGGCCGACCAACAAAACACCAGGGTGATCTATAGTGGTCAGAGTCATAGCAGGAATCCGCCACCAGGAGCACTGCCAGGTTATATCAGGGCCAGTCAGAGAAGAAAGATATTGCCGTCAGGATGCCTCAGTGTAGCATATCTTATAATGCAGGCGGTAAAGGAAAGCAGCGGCATTGTGCTTGTCAGTGGGAGGTTTTTGTACAAGACTTACTTTCTCCATCAGCCAGATCTGTAGCAAAAGTTAGAACAGTAAAAGAAAAGCTTTGCAGTATGACAGAGAACTTGATACATAGGAAGATGTTAAGCTCACCTGGAGAAGTAAAGGGCTTCCAGCAAAGGTGGTGGTCTTACCACGATGAACAGCGTCCAAGCCCAACATTGTCTCAGCCAGAACAAAGGGCACAAAGTCCTTCCCCATCCACATTTGGCCAGCAATGTCAACTAGGGCACAACTAACCCGTCCGTTAGGAAGGACAAGGAGGTACTGGGCAAGGAGGCAGAAGCAAAGTGCGTAACGACGACGCAGCTGAAAGTCGATATTGCTGAGGTCACCAGTAGGATGAAACCTCTCAATAAGCCACGGGATGTCAAGACAGTTGCCCGAGGTTAGAAGAGATGCCTCTATCTTGGATAGGCCACAAATTTGCATCACTTGCTGCCGAACCGAGAAGAAAGGGGTAGGAACGACGACAGAACTCCGTGGAGTCAAGTCAAAAAATGGTAGCGAACTCTTCCACAGTGGGGTAGAGTTCTTCGAGGCCAAATCGAAATACGTGGGACTGTGGATCCCATAGTTGAACGGCGGCCTTCAACAATGGTTCGTCGATCTTCACGGCCATGAGATGAAACAAATAGTTGATCCCAAAAGAAGCAAAGTTCAGACGTTCAATGTGGGAGAATGCCTCATTCTATGAAGAAAGTGGAATAGCCATTTGAGTGTAAGCAACAGAAAAGGGAGCCTCCAGGGCTGAGTTTATAAGGCAAGAAAGGGCAGAAAACTAAAAAATTCGACGAAAGGCACACTCATTGTGGCGGCCGCTACCTTGGAGTTCGCGACCGCCAACTTGAAAAAACACAGTACAGTGACATCATCACTTTGACTAAGCGGCCGCCATGTTAGAGGTGGCGACCGCCATGTTAGAGGGAGTTAATTATGACGGCCGCCATGTCAAAATGTGGCGGGTGTGTGTCAGCTTCTGTGGCGGGTGTGTGTCAGCTTCAGTGACATCTCCCGTAGGATCCGTCTAGAAGCAATATCCCGGCTGCACATCAAGTTTGCGCCGGCTCGATCCTCTACTCCCCTCCAGACATCCCAGTGGACCTGCAGCAATTTAAGGTACAGTATAGTGCAATAAACAGTAAAAAGCGAACGATCAGTATGGAGTACAATAACCAGTATGCAGTACAGTGCAGTGAACGGGAACAGTGATCAGTGTACAGTGCAGAGAACAGCCGTGAACAGGATGCAATACGGTAAAAAGAGTAAACTGATACATGGTCGAGGGTCAGCCGTTCCAGTGAGACCTGAAAGCGGTCTATGTCCTTCTCTACAGCCTTCTTACCCTTTAGCCCACGGAACCACCGGGCTGCTCGGGGAATGACTAGAGGGTCGGCCGCCGAGTTCACCGGGACGTGAAGCTCGAGGAACTCATAAGTCCACAGCTGCAAAGGAAAGGGCATCAGTCAGCAGATAATGGATAATGGCAAAAAAAAAGAACAGATAAATGAGCAGAAAACTAAATCATACCTCTCAAAGCCTCCAGTATCCCCCAATGGTAAGCTCCTGGGAAAACCGGGTCATCGTCTGCATAAATCCGTAGAGAGTGGCAAGAGCAGCTCCTCCCCAGTCAAATGCAGCAACCCGGTCCAAATGAGCGAGGGCGCCAAGGTAATGTAGATGAATGGTATTCTCCTTGTTCGAAAACATGGAGGTACCAAACATATACATCAAAAATTCCCGGGCAACCCACTTGAAGTGGCGGGGATCAAAGTAATGGAAGTGGCGGAAGCGATCGAAGAACCAGATGTATCGAACCCGGTCTTTGTCTATCTGCGCAGGGATGGCTTCAAGGAAATAAAGTAGCGCGTCGACAGACCGAGCTATGGATGGATCAAATGGAATGGGCGCTCCTCCAACTCGTATACCGATAATTAGCGCGAAGCTGAGAGGCGTCACAGTAGCCTCAAAGGTGGTGAAATAAAAAGTGTTGGTGGTATCCCACCACCGCTCAACCAGGTCCATCAGCCAGACCCGGTCATTGCTCGTCCTACCCAGCAGGGGTATGAATCGAGCAAAGCCAGTGGCGTCAATAATGGCCCGGCTAGGAGCAGGGAGGGAATCATACCACTCAAACACCTCCCCGGATGCAGAACCTCCGAAACCTCGAACATGATGACTGACCTAAAAAGAATAGATCAAGCACATGAGATATGCAGCCAATAACCAAATCTTTTAAGCCCTGATAAATCAAACAAATTTCCTAACCTTAGGTTCGTGTGTATGTGATGACCCTTCGGTTCTCTCAAGCCTTGATAAATCAGGTAACTTTCCAACCCTAAGTTCGTGTGTATGTGACGACCCTTCGGTTCTCTCAAGCCCTGATAAATTCGACAAATTTCCTAACTCTAGGTTCTCTCAAGCCCTGATAAATCAGGCAAATTCCCTAACTCTAGGTTCGCGTGTATGTGACGACCCATCGGTTCTCTCAAACCCTGATAAATCAGGCAAATTCCCTAACCCTAGAAAAAGACTAGGAACCCTGAAATAAAAATAAAATAAAAATATAAAAAAAAATAAAACAAAAAAAATATAGAATAAAAAAAATAATAATAAAAAAAAGCAAAGAAAATCTCCCCTTAAAATGTCGGTATTTTGTCCCTTTTATCCCAAATTCTAGGATTTTTATAAAATTTTTAGGATTTTCATAAATTTTTAGAATGGTCTCAAATTTGTTTCTCATTTTCTAGGATTTTCATAAAATTTTTAGAATTATCTCAAATTTGTTTCTTAATTTTCTAAGATTTTCTAAAAACTTTTCTAAGTTTTTTCTAGAATTTTTCTAAAAATTTGCCTCAAATTTCTACAATTTTCCTTGATTTTTTTCCTTAAATTTTTCTATGATTTTTGAAAATTTTTTTAAAAAGTTTTGACAAAATTTCTTTTTGATAAAAATTACCCATTTAGTTGTTATATTCTAAAAACAAAAAAAAAAAATTTCTCCCCTTAATTTTTATGCTTTTCACTAAAATAAGTGCCCTCTTTCATTATTTGTTCAAAAATCCTAAGTATCCATACTGTTTTAATCTCCATTGCATAGATACCTAAGCTAAGTTCAAAACCCCAAATATCGCACATTATCCACATCAACAAAATCATTTATCAACATCATCACATTAAAATAAATCATTATCAGCATCATCATATGGGGAATCCTAGGTATGCGTCTACGTTTGATATATCATGCTTTGGTATTTAAAATAGTAAGGATAGGGTACATACTGAAGGACGCTGGCGAGAGATATGGTGGTCAGGCTCCCGAAGAAGAACGTCAGCAGCAACCGCGTCAACAGGAGGCTCGTAGCATCTCATCCCGCTACGAGGGATCGGATCGTAGGTATGTGGGTCAAAAGGTGCTGGATCACCCTCTCCAGCGTCTAGATCCAAAAAATCAGCCATCGCGGCTTCGACAGCCGTATCAGCAGCCGCCTGAGCCTGAGCAGCTGCTTGCACCTCCTCCTCGGCTGCCTGGCGAGAGGCATGCTCTGCCTCAAGAAGGAGAGCATCCATCGCAGCGTTCGGCTGCGTAGCAGTGACCCCACCGGCGGGCTAACTAGTGGATGTATCCCCGAGAACCCCCATGGAGGATCTCCCAGCACCAGAAGGGCCCTGACGCGCCCCCAAGTCATCATCTCCCTAGCTTGAGCTCGCTATGAAAAAGAATGGAATCATGAAAAGTAATGTAAACATCTTGGTGGAGTATGCAAGAAGCAAGAAGAAATAAGAAGGACGAGTTTGAGAGCTCAAAGGAGTTTGAGAGAGAGATAAGAGCGTCTGGGAACTAGAGAGAGAGTTAGAAAAGCACAAATGAACCTAACCCGCGCGCCTCGTGGTCCCTTATCCGCGTTCGGAGGTGGCGGCCGCCACCTTCTATTATGGAGACCATCAGGTTGGCGAAGAGGCACATGGCGACCGCCATGTTGTCAACCGTCACGTCACATCCATCTTGGCGACTGCCATGTCAGAGCATCATTATAGCGTTTTGGGTTTCTTAAGGGGCTGTTTGGGCGGCTTTTGTTATTATAGATACGTTTATTATATTTTAATATGTTTTTATTGTAGGTGTTTTATTTCATCTTTGTGTGTACCTTATTAACAAAAATAATGTTCAAAAATACATAAATAATTTTGTTTTCTTATTATGTGTTATTTGTGTTTTTGAGCATATCCTTAAAATTTTATTTTTGCCACTCTTTTTTTGTGATGATTCTCTTCCGATAAATTTAATTTTAAGCCGTAACTAGGCTTTTGATTATTTTTATCTTACACCTTGTCCCAAATTTTCAGGTCTTAACTCGACCTATTAATTTGTGGTTTCCTCAAATAAATTTAATTTTAAGCCGTAACTAGGTTTTTAATTATTTTTTATCTCATGTCTTGTCCCGAATTTTTAGGTCGTACCTCGACCGATTAATTCGCAGCTTTCCTCCGATAAATTTAATTTTAAGCCGTAACTAGGTTTTTAATTATTTTTATCTCATGTCTTGTCCCGAATTTTCAGGTTTTAACTCAACCTATTAATTCGCAGTTTTCTTCCGATAAATCTAAATTTAAGCCATAAATCTGGCTTTTAATTATTTTTATCCCGCTTTCATCCCAAAATTGTGAGGTCTTAACTCGACCGATCAATTCGTGATTGCTTTTCCAGTTAAGAAAATTTCTTGGATCTTAACTCGATCTTTTTAATTATTTTACCGTCAACCGAGTTCATAGATCTTAAAATTCAATCTTTGACTTGTTTATACTTCCTTTAGATCTTAACTCGATCTTTATAATTTGTTCGATCATACCAGCATCTGCATCATGTTAACATCTATATCATGTTACATTTTGCATCATATTACTTGCATCTTTGCATTTTGCCCCAAGAACTACGTTTTGGTATGATTTCTAGCAAAAAGTGGTATGTAGGCAACTCGATGAAAGTTCGAGTACGACCAACATCATATGCATACTTGTGTGTTTGTGGCCTAAGATTGACGGTTCGGTCAAATAACTGTTGTCTCTGGGTCTTTGATATAACTTGTATCACACATTGTTATACGAGTTATATCAAAGATGGGCAACTGTAGACACCCAATTTGACCCCACTAATCTTAGGTGAATTCGATGATAAAAACAGGTGGAACAAGTGCTTCAGTTCGACCCTCAGGAAGTGATCCAAGCTCGGTAATTGAACCCGACCATCAAAAACCATCAGAAACCTTCAAAACCAATGAAGTTGTGCCAAACCATCGATAACTTGCTGCCTAAGTCATTGCCAAAAGTGGCGATCGCCAACTCCAAATGGCCCGACGTGTCTAAAAACGTGTCAAGTTTTCATTGGTTGAAGAACTCTATAAATACCGTACCTCCGGTACATTTTCGAGGAAAGAAAATGGGTGAGAGATTTTGAGAGTAAAGTTCTGCCGAGACGCCGAGCAATTCTGAGCCCCAACGTCGAAACCCTGCCGAAATACCGCAAACCGAGTTTTCGAAGTCTTAAAGCCCTAGCTTGGATCACCAACTGAGAATTGGATCACCAAAGCACTATTTCTCCTAATTTGAGGATTTCTTTAGCAATCCAGGTATTCCGTATACATTCTCACCTCGTCTACGTATTTATTTAAATCATTAGATTTTATTCTAATTTATAAGTAATGTGCTTAGTTTAAATTACTTAATTCATGCCATAAATTTAATTATTTGTTCATTTTATTTATTTGCCCATGTTACACACTCACACTTAGCACATTATTATTTTTCATTTTAATTCATTAATTAGTGCTAACATAATTTAACAATACGATTAATAATGCCGTCATTGTTATAATAAAAGCACTTACATAAAAATAATTGTAATTGCCGATATTGCGCCTATTTAATGATAATTTTTCTTTTAATTTAGTGTATTTTATCTACTTCTTTCTTTTCTAGATTAGTTAATAGTTAATTTAATGTCATTATTTCGTTTTTTCTTCTTTAACACTAATGTCCTATTTAGTTTAAAGTTTCTTTTCTTTTAGCATTTATGCAATTTTCTTTCAATACATCATTTTCTTTTCTTATTAATTTAATGTTTCTTTTTCTTTAGTGTTTTTTTTTAGCATTTATATTTCTTCTTCTTTTATTTTCTTTGTAATATAGCTTACTTTCTTTTTGTTTCAATGTAGCTTTAATTTTCTTTTTAATGTTCCATTTTATTTTATTTTTAGCATTAATGTTTCTTTTCTTGTTTTTTATTCTCTATTTCTTTTACTTTTCTTTCAATAGTAATGTAATTTTTTTAGCATTTTATTTCCTTCTCTTTCATTAGTTAGCTTAATTCACCTAATAATGTAGCACTGTAATTTCTCTAATTTTATTTAGTTTTAATTTTCTTATAAAAATTTCATTTAGCACTTCTTTTCTCCTAATATTAATACTTATAAAATTCTATTTTTATTTTTCTTTTATAACTTTATTTTCTTTTATCCTTCTTCTTCTCTTATTTCATTAAACTCAAAAATCATAAAAAGGTTCTTAAACTATTTTTTTAATAATTATCTTAATTAGTATTTTTTTTCTTTTAATAGTAGTATTTATTTTACAAAACTTTATTCACTTTTTTTATTATTATTTTGTTAAAACAAAAAACTATAAAAAGATTTTAAGTTAATTTTCATCTTCAAATAGAATTACAATTTTCTTTTAATTGAAACTCCATTATTCTTTTCATTTCTTTTATTTTCTTTTCATAAAAATGTACAATTTTTAGTTTTTTTTAGTAACATTTTCTAACCTTTTCATTTGGCACATTTTCTTTGACAAACTTTTTCTCCATTTTGTTTTTCTTCTCAAACTCTCTTTTGTAAAAAACATCTTTAGTTTTGTTTTTTTTCTTCTAAATATTTTGATTATACTCTCTTTGTTAAGATATTTTAGGTAGGATTTTCTTTTATTTGACAAATCCTTACGCATCTTTCATTTTTAGTATTTATCATGTTCATGTTCTTCTTTCTGAGTGAATGTTCGCAATATGCATGTTTTGATTATTTTCTTTAACTACATGTTTAGTATAGTTTAAGTCATTTTGTAGCAAATCATATTTAGGTCATTTTATTATCTTGTTAGCTTATTTTTGCTCTTTTATTTGAATCATGCTAGTTTAGGTCATTTTGATGAAATTGCATGTGAGTGTGTTTTATGTATCATTTAGATAGAAATTGCATGCTATAGGACTTATGATTTTTCTTTTGACACTTATATGTTTTGGAGTGCTATGTACATATTTTATGTATTTTCTATACTAGATTTTGAATGTTCTCTTTTCACCTTCGTTTTCTTTATTTGTATGCATTTGAAAAATTATATTAAAAAACTAATGATGATTAGTAGAGGCCAACCTTACAGTTGGGCAAACGGGGTACCTAACACCTTCCCTGATTCGTACCTTAGCCCCCGAACCTTCTTTCTTTGGTTAACGTTTTAAAGATCAGTAGCCAATTTTTTTTTCTTAGTTTTTCTCAAAAACTAAGTGGCGACTCTATTTTCAACAAAATGGGTTTTCAAAATTTAGTTTTCAAGGTGTAAAAAGATTTTTCTAAAAAAATTTTGAATTTCTTATTTTTGAACATTTTTTTTGAAATGACCCCTAAAATCCCAACGCCACAATAAGGCGTCTAGGTCCTAAGTTTAAAAGGTGTCTTAGGTTTTCTCTAAAACACTAGTCCATAACGCGGCTAGGTCCTAATCCCTGAAGGTATCTTAGGTTTTCTCCAAACACTAGGCATCTAGGTCCTAAGTCTAGTAGGTGTCTTATATTTTCTCCAAACCCTAGGCGTCTAGGTCCTAAGTCCAGAAGGTATCTTAAGTTTTTTTCCAAAATCCTAGTCTATAAGGCATCTAGGTCTTAAGTCTAGAAGGTGTCTTAGGTTTTCTCCAAACCCTAGTCCATAAGGCGTCTAGGTCCTAAGTTCAGAAGGTGTCTTAGATTTTTCTTCATACTCTAGTCCATAAGGCGTCTAAGTCCTAGTGCGCTAAGCATCCTATGTTTCAAGCCATACTTCTCAAGCACCCTAAATCCAGAAGGTGTATTAGATTTCCTATGCCTTAATGTGCTAGGCATCCTATGTTTCAAGCCTTGCTTGTCAGACACCCTAAGTCTAGAAAGCGTCTTAGGTTTCTCAACCCTAGTGATTTGGGCACCCTAAGTCCAGAAGGTATCTTAGGTTTCTCAAGCCCTGCTTCTCATGCACCCTAAGTCTAGAAAGCATATTAGGTTTTCCAAGCCCTAGTGATCTAGGCACCCTGAGTCCAGAAGGTGTCTTAGGTTTCCCAAGCCCTAGTGTGCTGGTCATCCAATGTTTCAATCCCTGCTTCTCAGGCACCCTAAGTCTAGAACGTGCACTAGGCGTCCTATGTTTCAATCCCTGCGTCTTAGGTTTCTCAAGCCCTAGTGCACTAGGCGTCCTATGTTTCAAGCCCCTGCTTCTCAGGTTCCTTAAGTCTAGAACGTGTCTTAGGTTTCCCAAGCCCTAGTAATCTAGGCACTATAAGTCCAGAAGGCGTTTTAGGTTTCTCAAACCCTACATCCCAGGCACCCTAAGTCTAGAAGGCATCTTAGGTTTTCCAAGCCCTAGTGGTCTAGGGACCCTAAGTTCAGAAGGCCTCTTAGGTTTTTCAAACCTTTCTTCTCATGCATCTTAAGTCTAAAAGGCATCTTAGGCTTCCCAAGCCTTAGTCCGCTAGGCATCATATGTTTCAAGCTTTGTTTCTCAGGCACTCTAAGTTCAGAAGGCGTCTTAGATTTTTCAAGCCCTAGTGATCTAGGAACCCTAAGTCTAGAAGGCATTTTAAGATTTTCAAGCCCTAGTGATCTAGGAACCTTAAGTCCAGAAGGCTTCTTAGGTTTCTCAAGACGCCTTAGGTTTCTCAAGCTCTAGTGATCCAGGAACCCTAAGTCCAAAAGGCATCTTAGGTTTCCCAAGCTATAGTGATCTAAGCACCCTAAATCCAGAAAGCATCTTAAGTTTCTCAATCCCTGCTTCTCAGGCACCCTAAGTCTAGAAGGCGTCCTAGGTTTTCAAAGCCCAAGTGCACTAGGCATCCGATGTTTCAAGCCCTGGTTTTAAGGCACCCTAAGTCCAAAAGGCGTCTTAGATTTGTCAAGCCCTAGTATGCTAGGCATTCTATGTTTCAAGTCTGCTTCTCAGGCACCCTAAGTCCAGTAGACGTCTTAGGTTTTTCAAGCCCTAATGATCTAGGCACCCTACGTCCAGAAGGCTTCTTAGATTTCTCAAGCCTTACTTCTCAGGTACCTTAAGTCCAGAAGATGTCTTAGGTTTTTCAAGCCCTAGTGATCTAGGCACTCTAAGTCCAGAAGGCGTCTTAGATTTTTCAAGCCCTACTTCTCAGGTATCCTAAGTCCAGAAAGCATCTTAGGTTTTCAAAGCCTTAGTGATCTAGGTACTCTAAGTCCAGAAGGCATCTTAGGTTTCTCAAGTCATGCTTCTTAAGTATGCTAAGTCTAGAAGGCATCTTAGGCTTCTCAAGCCCTAGTGCGCTAGGCATCCTATATTTCAAGATCTGCTTCTTAGGCACCCTAAGTCCAGAAGGCGTCTTAGATTTTTTCAGCCCTGCTCTCCAGGCACTCTAAGCCCTGCTCTCCAGGCACCTATGCTATGATTGCTTTTTACGTGTTTTTAATGCCCCTATGATGTGTTTATTCGCCTATTTTTTCGACTTAAAAATTATTTTAAAATATTGACTCGACTTTTTAATTATTTTTTCTTCCGTTCTCGTCCTGAATTTTTACGTCTTGACTCGACCTATTAATTTGTAATTTTCTCCCGATGAAAATAATTTTAAAGTCTTTACTCGACTTTTTAATTATTTTTATTCCGTACTCGTTTTAAATTTTTAGGACTTGACTTGACCTATTCATTTGTGGTTTTCTCCTGATAAATTTAATTTTAAAGTTTTGACTCGACTTTTTAATTATTTTTATCCTAGGTTTGTTCTGAATTTTTAAGTCTTAATTCAACCTATTAATTTATAGTTTTCTCCTGATAAATTTAATTTTAAAGTCTTGACTCGACTTTTAAATTATTTTTATCCCGTTCTCGTCTCGAATTTTTAGGTCTTGACTCAATCTATTAATTCGTAGTTTTTTTTGGGTAATTTAATTCGTAGTTTTCTCCGAATGAGAATAATTTTAAAGTCTTGACTCGACTTTTTAATTATTTTTATTAAGTGTTCGCCCTGAATTTTTAACTTTTAACTTGACCTATTAAGTTGTGGTTTTCTCCCGATGAGAATAATTTTAAAATCTTGACTCGGCGTTTTAATTATTTTTATCCCGTGTTCGTTTCAAATTTTTAGATCTTGACTCGACCTATTAATTTTTGATTTTCTTTGATAAAATAATTTAAAAATCTTTACTCAACTTTTTAATTATTTTGTTTATCCCGTGTTCAAAGTCTTGACTCGATTTTTTTAATTATTTTTGTCTTGTTTTCTACCAAAATTTTTAGGACTTGACTCGACCTATTAATTCGTATTGCACTCTTATTTAAGATAATTTTTAGGATCTTGACTCGATTCTTTAGATTATTTTACTCCCAGCTGAGTTCTTAGATCTTGACTCCATGTTCAAATTATTGTTTATGTGTGCTCCTTGGGGTCTTAACCCAACCTTTAGAATATCTGTTGATCAACATCTACATCAAGTTTTGTATCTTGCATTTGCCTCAGAACTACATTTTGGTCTGATTCCTAGCAAAAGGGGTACGAAGGCAGCTCGATTGAAGCTCGAGCGCGACCAACCATCATGTGATTACTTGTGTATTTATAACCTAAGATTGACAGCTCGGTCAAATGGATGTTACCTCTGGGTATTTGATATAACTTGCACCACGTCTTGCAGTGCAAGTTGTGTTATAGAGGGACAACTGTAGACATCTCAATTTGACCCCGCCGAATCTTTGGCTTATCCAGGTGAATCTAATGATGAAAACCAAGTGGGATGATGCGCAAAGTCTCTAAATGATCGTAGGAAAATGATTCATTTCTAGTACTCCATGAAATCGAACTGCAAGATCACATCTTTCAAATCTTGAGGCTGCAACCTTCAACCCTTGCGACCTAATTGTTCACTAGCCTAAGTAATTGCACCCACAACCTTTGAACTTTGCGCTCATAACCTTCGTTCTTGTGACCACAACAAGAAACCTGTGGAAACCCTAACAAACCTCGCGGCCGCAACCTTCAATGTTGCGACCGCAATGTTCAAAGTTTGCGACTGCGGCCGCAACCTCTTTGGCATCTTCTAAGCTTGGGACGTGTCACCACCTCATTGGGAGGTATTTTTAATAAATACGTACTTTCAGTACGATTTTCAGAGCATAATTTTCTGAGCGTTAGTACTCTATCGAATCGAAAAGAGAGAGTACGATCTTAAGTATGCCAACACTCTGCCGTACTCTCGATTCACACCTCGACCCATACTATTGCCTACTCTACTGCCCAAGTACTGGAATTGGAGCGCCTCCTAAGGACCGGATAGCTGATTCACACCCTATGACTTGAGGACACACCTAGATCATCGTATTTCAAGAATTATGTTGGATCCCCAACATTTCTCTCTCCATTTTCTACCCTCGTGGAGTGGTCGAGTTAATTTTCGTATTTCAATTTATAATTTGCATGCTTATTTTTTAATGTACCATCACTAGTCACAGTGGTAGTATTCCTAATTTTAAAATGTTAGTTAGTATCAAATTGTTCATACTTTAATCACATTTTTATTTTTGAAATAATTATAATTATTATGTTTTATTGCTTTTAATTACATTGTTAGCATGCTTAATTCTAGGATTTTAGTTTGTATCGAAATTTTTATGCCTTAGTTGTGGTTAAAACAATGCTTACATTCCTTACGGTCGCAACAATCAATGTTGTGCCAGCAATGTTCTAGGACTCACATCTTCATGGTCGCAACATTGATTCTCACACCCGCAACCCTTGCCTCATTTTACCTTGCGACTGCAATAACCAAATGCTACAGCCGCAACCTTCGTGCTGTTCCAGTAGCCTGTTTTGTTGTTTTAGTATTCTGTGGATAATATGTGACCACTAGTATGCAATCTGTGATGTATTTTCAGCATGATTATGGCTTAAAAATTCTTAGGGTTCATTTCTCTTTTATTTAAACTCATGTTATGTTTATCATGTATTGTCAGTGTTATGTTTCAGTATGATTAGGATTTGTTAATTATGTACTAGTAATTCTATCTTATCACATGCGGTTTGCACCATGTGTCCTTTAGTATAGATTTTGCATGCCTTAAGACTTAGGATTTCTTTTTCTGCTTTGTTTGGTGTTCTATATACTTATACTATGCCAGTTTTTTATTTGTTTTTAGATGTTTTCTCTTTGCTTTTATTTTCAGTATTTGCATGTATTTGAGAAATCTAATTAAGAACCAATGATAATTAGTAGAGGGCAACTTTACGATTGGGCGAACCGGATGCCTAACACTTTTCCCGATTTGTACCTTAGATCCCGGACCCTTGTTTTCTTTGGTTAATTTAAAGATCAGTAGCTCCTTTTTGTTTTTCTTGATTTTTTTCAAAAACTAAGTGTCAACTCTAAATCTTTTGGTTTCAAGGTGTTAAAAATTTTCAAATAACTCTTGAATTCTCTATTTTTGAATAAAACCCAAAATCCTAATGCCACAACGAATCTTTTTGGCTCAGCCGACAAATAATTATAACTGAACTCTAGTCGTAGTTTTTATTTATCTCGTGGGACGGATTACTCTTTATTCGTAGGTTAGCATTTCAATATTCTATTTAAGAGTTTCGATATTTCTTTTTTTCTTAGTATAAAAGATTTCATCAAGTTGAATCACTAGTATGTAATAGGTAAGGAGTAGATGGAGTGATTACCTGCGATTACTTCTTCCATTCTGACGATTTTCCAGGACTAGGATTACGCTATCCCCTGGCTTTGGGTGTTATTGTCGTTCTTTCGTACGGTGGTTTTCTTGCATTCTCAATTTCTTGATTTGAATTTCCTCTTCCATCGTTGGCTACTAGGAATTCCAGACAATTCTTCCTAATATGGCCTTCAACTACTTAGTTGAAGCATTTGTTAGTCGCCTTAAAGCAAATTCCAGAGTGAAGCTTTCCGTACGTCGCACAAGGGGTCCTCTAGTTGTCTTTCTTTATCATTCCAATGTCTTGCTTCTTTGAGTTATTCTCTTCGACGTTTTTTGGAGAGCTTGCAGCTTTCGTTATTCTCTTTCTCTACCAGCAACACTCGGTCGACGACGTCAGCATAAGTGGATAGCCTTGGAGGACAAATCATTCTTCTAATTTCGGGTTTCAATCCATCTTCAAATTTTCAGGCCTTCATGTGCTCTGTGTGGATCACGTGTGGGGCGTATTCCACTAAATTAGTAAATTTTGCTTCGTATTCTGAAACTATTGTTTCTCCTTGTTGCTTGAGTTGTTGGAACTCAGTGCATTTTGCGTCTCGTAGGAATTGGAAAAAATACTTCTCCTAAAAACACACTAGGAATTGCCCCCTTTCCTTCGAGCTGATAGGTTGCCAAACTGACTTTCTATGCTTCCGAACACGTCATGACTCCAAATATCTTTTTCATTGCTGCTACCCATTCATTGGCTTTAACTGGTTCTAGCCCTTCTTTATACGTCGGCGGTCTAATTTTTAAGAACTCCCTCATATTCGAACCTTCTATCGGATTTTGAACTCGATCAAGGGGTGGATTATCATGATTAGGAGGGCCGAATTTGGATTTTGCGGTAGTCGGTCCCGCTCATACGATTGGGCTAACTCAAGGATCATTTAGTGTATCTCGTCCATTTGTGTATTAACTCGTGCTATAAATTCATCTATGTTTCCACTACCGATTGTTCTATGCGTACTTATGTTGGCGAATCTGTAATATAGGGTCTGAAAGATAGGCATTATGATAATATTTTGGATTCTCACATTCTAGAGGAAATTTTCACAATATGTCATCTCATAAACTAGAGGACATTCTCGCAATATGACAGTTAAGAGCAAATTTGTTTATATATATTAGATTGGGGACGGCATCTAACGGCTTTTAATCTTCTATTTTTATAGTTTCTTCGCACAAAACTCGTTGGCGCCGTTATTCTATAAATTTGTATAAGGGTTGTCTCTAAGAGAGAACAATGATATTTTCTTCCTATTTATGACATACTTAAACCTAAGCATAATAATACGCACAATAATGCACATAAGAGTGTGTGAGCATCCTAAGCTCTGGATTTTTAAGACCTTTGCTCTGATACTATTTTTGTCACAACTCATTTTCACGAATGGCGTTCGTGACTAGTCAGTGAGTCAAAACTCACCAAATGCTTATATTTTTTTTTCTTCCACTTTACTTTGGATTTGCTAACTATACTTCTTCTTCTTTCTTTTAAAAAAGAACTCTCAAAAATAAAAAGAGAAGACGATGCAATAAAAACTTAATTTTTGCCATTCAAATTTTTTCAGAATCTCATTTCAAAAGAAAATTCCAGAGTTTACTATTAATGAAATCAGCATACAACATTATTTAAATACATTGTCATGTGCTAAATACAGAAATTCAATTGCAAATCATAGGGACTAAACAAAAAACATGAACAGAGTAAAGCTTTCTCTCTCAGCTACCTCTTTCGTCTTTCTGTCATACGTCACCTGGATAATACTAACATCTGTTAGCCACACTGGTGTGAATTCAAAAATATCAAGATTTATAGTTTGCCATAACTATCTAAGTTTAACTTTATATAGTTAAAATATTTTTACTTTATATCAAACATCATACCGATTTTTACCCTTATTCCATTCAACTCTCGATATTTTTTTTGCCCTCGAGTCATAACCTTTCGATATTATTTTTCTGTCCTCCCGAGTCGGGACCTTTGTGTTATTTTTCTGTCCCCCCAAAGCAGGGACCTTTGGTATTATTTTTCTGTCTCTGTAGAGCAAGTACCTTTAGTGTTATTTTTTTGTACCCCTGAGTAGGGATCTTTCGGTATTATTTTTCTGTGCCCCCACATGGGGACCTTTTGGTGTCTTTATTGTCTCCTGCATCGGGACCTTTTTGACCTTTATCTTATTGTTTATGCAAATCCATTTATACAGATGCTTATTAGCTGAATAAAATATAGTAGACACTCATGACTTAATATATCATCTCGGGATCTCATAAACAGGTGAAGAAAAATCAAGAAATCAAAATATCTAAGAACTCACCACTCAATACTCAGCCGGTTAATTCCTATCCGAGAACTCCTTATCTAAAATAACACAATGAAAAATGCTAATCTTAGTAGGGTCCTTCAAATTTAATCTAATTTTAGAAAATTCTCATTCTCATAGCCTTGTTTATTTTACCTTATTTGAACTTCTTTTTATAAAAATAATTCGTCTTCCAAGATTCTAACTTACATTTAAAAAAAATATTACAATTAATTCTGTAAACTAGTTAAAACTCATAATGTATGTAAAGTTAAATGTTTTGTAAAGCTACATAATTTAGTTAGTCTATTTGCTCCTAAATTTGGCATTTTTGTTATTATTCTCAAAATATTTGATCTTAGGCTTCAAATTCAAAAACATGCAAAATATTCCAAATAAGATTTCTATGTTTGACCTTTTAAAATCTGATTTTTATAAATTTTCTTTAATTTAATTGAGGCCCAAATCCTTAATATGAAATACTTATACTTATATCTTACAAAACCTTTTTAAGCCATGTTATAACATCGAATCTTAGTTAAAAATGTTGGAGACAAAACTGCCAAGATCATTATTTTTGAAAACGATTTTCGGTAAAAAATTAATTGGACGGGCAAACGCTGAAACGGGCTCCAGATAAAACTTTTGATGTCGAACGATTAAAATTAAAACCCATGCAACCAAAGTTAATTTTAGAAGAATACCTTTTACCGGTCAAATCTTCAACTACATTTTTTTATTCCGATTTGAAACTCCTGTCTGACCTTCTATTGTATTCCCTTATACGATTCTTGAATGCGATTCTTGAATGTAGGGTTGGCTATAATCTATCAAAAATACGTACAAGCAGAACTTGGACAATTTTAGTCTTGAAAGACAAGTTATGAAACTGGTTCAGCCTACCTGCATATTTATAGGGTTACAGTAGGGATCTGTGGAGTAATTTTAAGTAAGACTTACAGTGAAACACAGACATCTTTTAGCGCTTTTCACAATTAAAAAAACTTTACACCGGTATCTGTAATTATGAAAAACTAGCAGTACTAAATTACAGTTCACACCGCTAAAAAACTATAATTGCACTATAACCCACAATCTCAAGATCATATAGAATTGAGCATCTGTTATTAAATACTTAACATTTCTCCTCACGTTAAGATTCTCGATACCTGCCAATTAAATTTAATTACTGGCAATTTAATTTAATTGGCATATTTTAATTCCTTAAACCCTTTTACTTAACTTATTTGGCCACCGGATAATCAAATCCACCTGTAGAGTTTGGCCCGGTCAAAACTTATAAGCTTTTTAAAGGGGGTATCGTCAATCCCGATTATTCGAGACGTGAATTCTGTCAATAATTAATATTCACCATAAAAATAATACCGCTATTCAACTCACCTAGAATATTAACCCATATAAGATCGTACCATTTAATGAATCAAAACAACGAATATTAAATATACGTAAATCAATAATTATTTCAAAATTAAGAGTATAAACACTATTTATAATAATCTTGGGGTGTGAATTAATTTATATAGTTAGTATAAAATTAATTACCCCAATGTGTCCCGTTCAGTACATACAAAGTGTACTAGCACAGAGAGTCGGAACAATAGACGGCGCTATTATCTGTTTTCCATAACCAAGACAGGTCTACTAAAATATTGTGCTACAGTTATACCGATAGTATGTCTATTTTCATCTAAACTGTGAATATAAAACTTTTATTTTGAAAGAACCTAAAATTTGATCTTCTATGTATTAACTGTACTCTACACACCAGATTAAATACTGTACAGAATAAATGATATCCATGCATAATCATTAAAGAAAATGGTATACATACATTGTTCATAAAGATTATCATAAAATAGAAAATTAATTTTATTAAAAGTAAAATTAAATACTAAAAATCTAATTTTCAGTATATAACCATAACAATCTCCCATTTATACTCAAAATCATGCAGCCATACATTTGACTCTCATGTCCTTTACATAACTATCAAAAGTCTTAACCGGTAAGCTCTTTGTAAAAGGATCTCCAAAGTTGTTTTCTAATACAATTTTGATCACAGCAATATCACTATTCTGTACAATTTCTCGTATCAGGTAATATTTACGCTCAATGTGTTTTCCTTTTGTAGACTCTTGGTTCTTTTGAGTTTGCAACCGCTCTACTATTGTCATAATAAAGTGTAATAGTCAACTGAACTAAAGAGACCACATCTAGGTCCAACAGGAAGTTCTTGAGCCAAACGGCTTCCTTAGCTGCTTCAGAAGCTGCCACGTACTCGGCCTCCATGGTAGAATCAGCAATGCATGACTACTTGATACTCCTCAAACAAATAGCTCCACCTCCTTAGGTAAAGTAAAATCTTGAGGTAGACTTATGAAAATTCTTGTCAAACTGAAAATCTAAATATGTGTATCCCAAAGGTACTGTCTGCCTGGTAAATTAACATATAATCCTTAGTGCTTTTCAGGTACTTGATTATATTCTTTACCACAGTTCAATACTCATGCCCTAAATTAGACTAATATCTACTAACCATGTCAACGGCAATGCAGATATCTGGTTTAGTGTAAAGCATAGCATACATGAGGCTTCCTACTGTCGAAGCGTAAAGAACCGCCTTTATCTTCTCTCTCATTAGGTGTCTTAGGGCACTGATAATTGGATAGAGTGATTCCTTGCCTGAAAGGAAGAAATCCTTTCTTGAATTTCTGTATGCTAAAATGAGCAAAGATAACATCGATATACTTTAGTTGTGATAAGCCCAACATTCTTTGTTTTTCATCTCGCACAAGCTTGATCCCAAGATGTGACTGGCTTCTTCCAAGTCCATATCGAATTGTCTGGATAATCATACTTTAACCGTAGATAATGCCCTCACATCATTTTCGATAAACAAGATATCGTCTACATAAAGTATTAGAAAGATTACCACGCTTCTGTAATGCTTCTTGTACACATAGGACTTATTTGGAATCTGATCAAAATCATAAGACATTATGATTTGATCAAACTGAGTATTTCAAGGCCTTGATGTGTTCTTAAGTCAATAAATAGATCTCTTAATCTTGGACAACATGTTCTCTTGGCCCTTCGAATGAATTCGTCTGGTTGTATCATATAGATACACTCGTCAAGACTTCCGTTAAAGAAAGCTATCTTAATATCCATTTGCCAAATTTCGTAATTGAAATAAGTAGAATAGATAAGAGAATTCGGATAGACTTAAGTATGGCTACCAGTGAAAATGTTTCTTCATAATCGATCCCTTCTTTCTAAGTGAACCTTTTAGTAATAAGCTTAGTTTTGAAGGTTTCAACCTTTTCGTCTGCTTCTCTCTTCCTCTTATAGATCCACTTATATCCAATGAATTTTATTCTTTTGGATTGTTATATAAGTTTTCAGACCTAATTAGAATACATAGATTTTATTTCAGAATTTATAACCCTTTACCAAAGATCCGCAACTTTGTCCTGAAGTACTTCATTGTAGTTACATGGTTCGATATCTAGTTCTACTAGGATTCTGTCAAAAGACTCTCCCGAGAAAATATATCGATCAGGTTGATGAACAATCCTCCCAGTACGACGATGCATTATATGTGTATGTGTATTAGCAGTAACACGCTGTGTAAAATCTAAACTCTGTGCATCAGCACCCTGTTCATGATTTACACCTATCCCTATAATCCTCTCACTACGACGAGACAATAGAATATCAGTGATTTGTGGTTCCTCTTCCGTTCTACTGGATTTTTTTCTTAGTTTTTTCAGAACATATTACTTTTGGGCCTCTGGTCCATAATATGATCCTCCTCTAGGAATCAGGCATTTGTTCTAACAATGACCTTCTGATCGTTAGGATTATAAAACAGACCATCCTTCGTTCCCTTAGGATACCCCACAAAGAAACAGACTTTTGTCCTCGGTTCCACCTTATTCGCGTTTTCTTTCAGCACATGTGCTGGACACCTTTAAATTCGAATGTATTTCAGACTAGGCTTACGCCCTGTCCATAATTCTGTGGGAGTAGAAGGTACTGACTTAGAATGTATCAAGTTTAGACTGTAAGCTATTGTCTCTAATGCGAGTCCTCAAAATGAATTAGGTAATCCTGAATAACTCATCATGGACCTTACCATTTTCATAAGAGTCATATTCCTTCTTTCTATTACACCATTCCGCTGTAGAGTCCCAGGTGTAGTCAACTAGGATATAATCTCTTCTACTAACAGGTAATCCTTAAACTCTCCAAAGAGGTATTCCCCATAAAGGTCAGATCGTAGTAATTTGAAACTTTTACCCAGATGTTTCTCTGCCTCCGCCTTGAATTTTTTGAATTTCTCAAAGTATTCAGACTTACGATATGTCAAGTAAATGTATCCGTACCTTAACTAGTCATCAATAAAATTGACGAAGTACTCAAAGTCACCTCTAACCCGAATTGTCATAGGAACACACACATCAGAGTGAACCAGTTCTAACGGTTCTGTAGCTCTATGACCTTTAACCGAAAAGGGTTTCTTGGTCATCTTACCCTCTAAGTAAGATTCACAAACTAGAAATGCCTCCACTTTCAATGAACTCAAAGGTTCATCTCTTACCAGTCTGTTTATTCTTTTTAGATTAATATGACCCAAGCGTAGGTGCGAAATAAACGTTTGGTTCATTAAATAAGAAAATTTTCTCTTATATAGTAAATTAGATGTGCTATTCATTTTAGTTAGTTATAGTGTAGGAGAGATATGAGATATGATATACAGATCATCCACCAATGTACCAGAATAAATAAAATATTTATTTATTTTACAATGACAAAGTCACCAAAATAAACAAAATATTTGTTTTTTATTAAGTTCAAGACTAAAATTAAATTTCTTCTAATCGAAGGAATATAAAGACAATCTTTTAGAAGAAGTATCCTATCTCAACTAAAACTGAGAGTGACATCTCTTACTATAACTGTTGCCACCATTGTATTATTGTCCATATACAGGTATATTTTTCCATCACTAAGCTGCCTGATTTCTTGAAACCTCTGCAAAGAATTGCAGACATGATTAGAAACTCCCGTATCTACACACTAAGTACCGGTAGATAACACCGCTAAATATGTTTCAACCACCAGTGAACAGAAATTACCTAATTTGTTCTGTTTACTGAGAAAAATAGGACACTGCTTTTTTCAATGCCCAAACTGGTTACAGTGATAGTACTTGCCTCTCGACTTTTTCATACAAGCTTTTAGTCCCTTAACTGCTTTTGGACTTATGCCTCCTTCTGTTTGAACCTTTTTTTTTCTTCTTGCCTTTTGGCTTAGAGGAAGAATTTTTCTCAGCCGCATACATAGAACTTGGCTTCCTAAGAACACCCTTGGCTACTTGAAGTTCCTTAAGAAGTTTTGCCAAGGAAAAGCTGAGTTTATTCATGGTATAGTTCAGGCATAACTGCTTAAAACTTTTAGGCAATGACTAAAGTATGATATCGCCCTTGGTTTTTTCATCAATTTCAGCTCCTAGTATCTCCAGTTTATTTAGAAGACTGATCATTTTCAGAACATGATCCATAACTGGGGTGCCTTCAACCATGCTTGTATTCATTAGAGATTTCGTGGCCACCTGCCTAGCAGCACGATTTTGATCTCCAAATATTTCTTTTAGATTCATAATCATGTTATAGGCACTAGGTATAGACTGATACTGATGTTGCAAAATATTTGACATTAAAGCCAAAATGTAACAATGAGCCATCTGATCAGCTTTCTGCAACTTCTGATGGGCCTGAATTTTCTATCCAGTCGCCCCCACATAAGTTTTCAGTGGACATATCTCAGTTAATACAAACTTGTAATCTTCGACAGTTAAGATATTGTCCAAGTTTTGTTTCTAGTCAACATAGTTTGGTCTCGTAAGTTTGTTTTCTTTGAGTATTGAAGCGAGTGTGTTGAAAGCCATTTTAATCTTGAAAATCACATAATTAAAATTACCGTTAATTATAATGAGCAAAATTTTAAATTTATTTTAATTTGGTTCCCTCTACCATTTTAAAAGAAATTCACCAGCGCTTGGTGACCTGTGAATAGTATGTCTCGATGGGAGGACGTCTACTATCTATTGTTTATCCAGACAGGCCAATTCCTATTAATTTTACTATCTAGACAACTAACCATGCCAAGTAAAATTAAACAGCTAACATAGTTTCGATCCAATATATAATAGCAGTGACTCAGATGGAGATAATACTATTATATACAGCTAAGTGTTAACCAACATCTAATCCTAAATTAATAACTTCGCAATGAACCCTTCTGTTGGAGAAGTGATTCACACTAACAATTATCTAGAATTATCCCTAAAGAAAGTTTGTATTGGCGATACCACAATTAATCTGTTCGATTGAGATGAAGACCTTACTGTCAACACGTAGGATTTAATTATATCGCCTACAAACTGGTGATGGAGACCGCGGGATTTATCTCTGAATAAATTCTCTCTCACATTTAGATTTTAAAAATATTTTTTAGGGTTATAAAAATTCGTTTAATTAAAATAAATTTATTAATTTCAAAACCACACGATCTGAAAGAATCAAATATCTTTTCGTGTACACAATTCTAAAGATTTCGATTTGTCAAACCATCTTTTCGTGTTTTAATGCGTAACAAATAAAATTCGATAAATGTACAGTTTTTCCTTTAACTTTTCAGCTAAGGTGGTGATAAAGGCGTTCAATTATTTTATTTAATGTTACACATTTTTTGAAAAATAATAATTTATTTAGATTAAATATTTTTTTATTTAATTAATTCAAAATCTGGAATTAATTTTTATGTTTTTCCAAGATATCCGATTTTATAAAAAATCATCTTAAATGCGATATTTTGTAAAAGAATAAAACAACTAAAGTTTTTTCATTTAAATAAAAAAATTAATTTAAAAAAACTTAATTTTATTTTTCTTTACAAAATATTTAATTAAAATCGAATTTTTCGAACTAATTAATTAAAGAAGAAAATATAAAATAGATATGCATCATCCACGCAGTTCATAATAATATAAATACAAGATATGTATATATTCTGATTTTATGATCAAATCGAAACTCTGAAGAGTTTCAGTCTCCTGTTCAAAGATAAGCTGCAATAATTTAAACTTTATCTGTATTAGCTTCCTGTATCCCGATTGTATTAAGATTCTCTGATACACAGTTATATACAAATATATCATATCTCGATCAATGCATATCAGAAAAACACGATCAAAACAGCTTGGACCAACCACCACCATCGCCGACCACCAGCCCCGCCAGCGTTGCCTGTGTCGCCACCTTCATGCGGCTTTTCCCGCCACTCTTGAGCTCTGTTTTCGACGCTATTTTCTTTATGAAGAATAGCTCTCAGAAAATACTATTTTTCTATCAAAAATTGAAAACGAAAATAGCTCGAAAAACAACTTTCAATAAGCCTCGAACACAGCGCCGTTGTTGCCCCTGCGCCACCGCCCGTTTGGGCTTTTCCCGTGGTGGTTTTGGCTTCTTTTTTAAAAAAAAAAAAATAGCACCGATATTCATCAATATGTTGCTTCAAAAAACGTCTCGAAAATAGTCCGAAAGAGCCTAAAAAAATAGCCCTAAACAGTCGCTTATAGCAACGCCGGTGGCCGCTGCCGTCCCTGCTTTTTGCCGCCTGTTTTGCTGCTATTTTTTTCAACTTTTTGGACTATTTTTCAGTAGTATTTTCCTACTATTTTATGCTAAAAAAATCTACTCAAAACCAGTCTTGAAAACAACGTAAAAAACTATCGAAAAACAGCTCCGAACCGTCGCTGGTGGTGTTGCCAAGTGGGCTATTTTTATAACGATTTTTTTTTTCATATTTTTGAGACTTGTTTTAATATTGTTTTTAAGCCTAAAAACTGCTGAAAAACCTATCAAAAAATTTGTGAAAAAAACTACCGCGATCTGTGACCCGTAACTCCCGAAACCACCGCCGGTGCTGCCGCCTGTTCTTCATGTTCTTGGATATTCAACCTGTTCTTAAATATTCCAAACTAATATTTAAAAATAAATAATAGCTATTACATCGAAAACCTATGTCCCGTAGGCTCACATTCGATCGAAAAAAAACTTAAACTATCACGATCAACCATCGTGATTAAAAAATTAATTATAATTATCATTCAAACCATTCAATCAAATATGAACAAAGAATGATCATAAAATCAAAATTAGAACGCCTGCAAAATAAAGTTAGTATAGTTTTAAATCTTTTCGGCCTCTCGATAAACCGTAAATAAAAAATAAAACGGCTCTGATACCCATTGTTGGAGGTAAAAGTGCCAATATCATTGTTTTTGTAAATAATTTTTGATAAAAAAAATTGCAATTGCCAAAACGGGCTCCAGATAAAATTTTTGATGTCGAATGATCAAAATTAAAATTCGTGCCACCACAATTAATTTAGAAGAATACATTTTTAGGTCGATTCTCCAATTACGAACCTTTTGATTCCGAGTTGAAGCTCCCGTCAGACCTTTTACTATATTTTCTTATGCGATTCTCAAATGTAGTGTGGGTTACGTTCCTTTAAGAACTTGTACCTGCAGAACCTAGTCAACTTTAGTTTTGATGATGAGTTATGAATATGGTTAAGCCTACCCGCATATTTATAGGATTACAGCAGTGACTTGGGAAATAATTATGACAAAAACTTCTAGTGTAACCTAGATACGTATCGAGCGGTTTTCGCAATTAAGCTAACCTCTCAGTTGTATCTGTAATTATGAAAACCTTGTAACGATTTTTGTAATTTTCATAAATCACTAAATTACAGTTCACACTACTAAAGAACTAGAATTGTACTCTAAGTTATAATCTCAAGACCATCTTACATTAAACTCCTATTATTAAATGCTTAACTCATTCCCCACGTTAAGATTTTCGATACCCGCCAATTAAATTTAATTACTAGCAATTTAATTCAATCGGCATCTTTAAAATTTCTTAAACCCTTCCGCTTAACTTATTTGACCGCTCGATAATCAAATTCACCTGCAGGATTTGGCCCGATAAAAACTTATAAGCTTCCTTAAGAGTGTATCGTCAATCCTGATCATTCGAGACGTGGATTCCGTCAATAATTAATATTCGCCATATAAATAATGTCGCTATCCAACTCACCGGGAATATAGACTTATATAAGATCGCACCTTCTAATGAATTAAAATAATAAAATATTAAATATACTCATATCAATAATTATTTCAAGATTAAGAGTATAAGCATTCTTATAATAACCTTGGGGTATAAATTAATTTATATAGTCAGTATAAAATTAATTACCCAAATGTGTCACGTTCAATACACACAAAGTGTACTAGCACAAAGAGTCAGAATAATAGACAACACTATTATCTGTTACTCATAACCAAGACAGCCCTACTAGGACATTGTGCTACATTCGTACCGATAATATGTCCATTTTTATCTAAACTGTGAACAAATACTTATATTCTGCAGGAACCTAAAATTTGGTCTTTTGTGTGTAAGCCGTACTCTACACAACAAATTAAATACTGTACAGAATAAAGGACATCCATGCATAATATTAAAGAAATGATATTGCATATATTGCTCATTGAAAATGTCTATGTACTTAGAAAAAGTACTTAGAATTTTACCCCGAAAGTGATTTATATGGTATAAATTTATATTTAATAGAATGTGAACCACACTCCAAGTGAATCTTAACCATTCACTTTAGATTTTGGGTAGTTTTCTGAGTAATTTTTCTGGGTTCATAGCATTGCTGTTGCTTATTAAGATTCTCATAAAATGAAAAAATAATTTTATTAAAATAAAATTAAATACTAAAATCAATTAAAATTTATAGTTTTCAGTATACAATCCTAACACTCCTATTGCTGAATAGGTGCAAAACAAGTCCTCAACTATGGTCGACGGGAGGCCCTCCAATACTTAAGTTAGATGGGGCTTGAGAAAAATTATGTAGAAAAGATGAAAAAATTAATCCATACATTTTCTTAAAGGAATTGAACACTTATATAGGAAGGAGAGAAAGAAAGAGAGAGAGAGGGAGATAGTTGATTATCTTGCTTTCTCCTATCATCTTCTAGCCATAATGGCTAAGTGAAGTGTGAGATTAGGTTACTTGTGTTACATGTCACCCAATTAGCCTACGATGGCTAGAGTTGGGGTATTTGGTTGGATTTGATAGTTTTACTAGTTTTTTATTTTTATAAAAATTGTAGAAGATGTTGTCAACAAGTAATGTGGGACGAAATATTTTATACATCAAATAAATGCTTAGCTCAATATGGACCATTTTTATTGGACCATTTTCGACCACTATCTCTGATCACAAGTTTTGTCAAACATAGATTTTTTCACATCCAGCAACCCGATTGAATGACTCCTCTCACATGTAGCTTTCTCTGGTCACATTTCCTTTGTTTTAAAACAAAATTTTACAAAAACTTATATATGACAAACACGTTTATTTTTTTAGTTCTTTATAAAAATAAGTGAAAATGGATTTTATGTTGATTGTAAATAAAAATATAAAATGCAAATGTTGCAAAACCTAAATATACCAAATACCACAGGCATTTTTGTCAGACAAAGAGGGCCAGAAGGACAGAACTCTCACATGATTTGGCTTGTGAATCTAATTTTAGTAGGAGCTTGCTCTTCCCTTTCCTGTTCTTTTGGGTTGGATGTTGCATTTGAACAAGTCCATGTACATTCTCCTCACTCTATATACCCATTTGGGTTATTTTCTGTGAGTTTTGTTTATTTTTATCTTTTTAACTTTTTTTTTATCTCTTGGTTAAAGTTTCTTACATTTTAAAAATAGTGTCAATGAAATAAATCAAAATAATAAAAAAATTTAATCAAAAAATGAAAAGGTTCATTAAAGATAAAATTAATTAAGCAACAAAAAATTTAATTTATTGTCTTATTTTTCCTTTTTTTAATATTCTTATATTTTAGTAAAAAAAAATATTTTTTCGATTAGTTCCGATAAAAAGAATCCACAAAGTACACTAAGTTAACCAAAGGAGGTTAAAAATTCACTAACAAAATAATCAAAATAAAATAAAAAATAAGCCATTTCCTCAAACCGGACCAATTTGGTGATAGGTCAATTTGGTGTTGCACCAAATTAAAGCCGGCTTACACTTTTTTGATTTCAAAATTATCCTTTAAAAAATTTCATTTACATTGTTGTTTTCTATTACTATAACTACTCATCCAATAATTATTAGAGACATATTTGATTGACCGGAATAAACATAAAATTTGATTATATATTTTTGAGATTATATTTTTCTTATTTGAATTCAACAAGTCGGAGGAGAATTATGCATCCATTGAATAACTAATATGACAAAATGTAAAATTTATGATATTTAAAAAAATATGGTATTAATAATCTATTCATTACTAGTTCTATGAGACTATTTATATCAACTAGAATTATATATTTTCTCATTGTTAATCTGATCAATCAAACATAGCCTAAAGAATTAAAGTAAAAAAAAAACCAAGTAACTCCAAATTTTTCTCAACCTCCTCTCTGCCGAATCCTGCTTTTAAATATTGCATTAAATTTATTTTTTAGTTTAATATCTTTTATAATAAATTAAATATTATGCACTCTCTCTCTCTCTCCAAAATGTCAACTTTTTCTTCGTAAAAATAGCACTCACGTTTACTTTTTGGTTTAACTTTATTGAGACTTTTGTAAAAAAAAATTTTAAATTTTTGTTTATATTTTAGAAAAAAAATTGCTTTTTGATTACATAAATCTAAAAAATAAGAAAAAAATATCAAAGTCAAAAAATGCTAAAAATTTTAAAACTCTTTATTTTTACTAAAAGTTTTTTTTTTGTCGTTAACAAACATTTTTCGATTTCTATACAAATTTTCAAAAAAAAAAATTGTTAAACAGGTTTCAAAAAAAATTGAAAATTTTTAAATATCCAAAAATGTTTTTAAATTCTTGAAAAGAATTTTTGATTTTCTATACTTATTTTCATAAAAGAATTTGTTAAACTGTTTTCAAAAAAAAATTTTGAAAATTTTTAAATATCCAAAAATATTTTTAAATTCTTGAAAAGCATTTTCACACGAGGAAAAAAAAAGATACGACAACAAGGAAGGTTTTCATATTTTTATTATTGTTTCTTAAACATAAAAAATGAAAAAATTTCTAAACATCATGTAAAAATTTTGATTTTTTAACGGGTTAAATAATGATGTGGGAGTAATCCTTCTTAAATACTTGGTAACCATTCAGTACCTAAATATTTCTAGGTGTTAGGAGATTGATAGTAAAATTTAAATTGTGATTGAATTAATTTTTAAATATAGTATTTCTCTTAATATTTTTAGTATGGTTGTAAGAGTATTAAGTATGAATTAATTTTTTCATATGTTTCTATTAATAATATTTTCGTATGATGTTAATGTCTTTTAAGATAAATTTTGTTTAAAAAAAAACTTATTAAATAATTAAGAGTGTTATAGATACCAAAAAAATTTATCGCGAGGGACACCAAGAGTTGTGTTTCCGACACGCATCATCTCCTAATGTATATATATATATATATATAGATAGGTTGTTTAAGGGACACCAAAGGACGTTAAAGTAGAGAAAACACAACTCTCGTGGAAGAGAGAGAGAGAGAGAGATGGAATGGAAGAGAGGTTATTTAGATGTCATGCTGGTGCCGTTAGGGTTTCTGGTGACGATGGCTTATCATGTGTGGTTATGGCATAAGGTTCGAACCCAACCGCTCGCCACCATCATTGGAACCAATGCATACGGCCGCCGGCTGTGGGTCTCTGCCATCATGAAGGTAATTAATTGGCTGCGTTAATTCACTTCTTCTTCTTCTTCTTCTTCTTCTTCTTCCTTTTTTTTTTTTTTTCTGCTTCATGGTCTCAAACTTCAAAAACTTTTATAACAAATATAACAAATTAATGGTTTCTTTGGAGCTTTTTCCATATTTTTAAATTTTTTTGATTAAATATTTAGTTTTTCGATTTCTGTGACCAAAGAAATATAACAAATATGGCAATTCAGTCTAAAATTGATTTTTTTTAACTCAAAACAAAAAAAAAAGTGAGTAACAGCACGTGTCTTCAGTTTTGGAAAAATTTTACAAATATCTAATATAAAAAGTTTTAGTTTAAAATAGATCAGGCAAGCACTCTTCTTCTTTTCGAAAAGAAGAGTTGCTTGTCTTACCACACCAACCACCTTAGTGCTCATAAAAAAACTAAAAAATGTCAGTTGGTATTATTTTTGTTTTATATGATTTTTTTTAATTAAAATTTTGTATTTTTTTAATTTCCCTTGAAGAGAAAATCTAAAAAGTATATGCATTTGAACAGATACTAAAAAGAATTAAATTCACTAAAACAGAAAAAAGTAGACCAAACAAACTGATCAGTTCTTAATTTCTATCAGGCCATGATATTCATTACCTAAAGAGTGGTGTCATGAGCAGCATTCTATTCTAAAACTAATAGCCTCTTTTTTACCATTATACACCACAATTTTGTTTTAAAAAACAAAAAACTATATATGAAAGTTACATGAAACTAGAAAGCATTGGCTTGATATATATTTTCTTTTAGAGCAGTGGTGACTCTAGAAAATTTATTAGTGGGGTCATTCAAAAAATTCTTTTTTCAGAAAGTAAAATCAAACCAAATTCTACTAAACAAAGATCTTCAAAATTAGTATATTTTTAAATCAATTCAGTTCCAACTCATAAAAAATATACTGTAATTCGTTTTTTAAAGTTTATTTACTAGATGGATTTCAAAGTAAAAAACAAAAATATTGGTTTGATGTTAAATTATAAATTAAGATGACCCTAAAATTTTTAATTTGACATAATATTTATTTAACTCAATGGAATCGTACAAGAAATTCTAACAATTGTTTTAGCATGTTCCAAATGGAGATCACCTAGGAAGAGCATGGTATTACTCGAAAGCCTCCATCTATGAACGTCCTTACTTGCTTCTTTCTTTTGATCCACTAAGCAACTAATTCAATCCATATATATACCCAGCCAGTTGCATTAATATGATACATATAGTCCTTTGAATTACATGACTTTTGTGTCGTTTTATAAAATTTAATGGTGTCAATTGACCCCATAGCCACTTGCATCACCCCTGATTGAGAAAGTAATTATTGAGTCGTTTGGGAGTGTTATTTATCATTGTTTATATATATATATATATATATATATATATACATATACATATATTATTTTTACCTAATGATAAAGTGAAAAACTTTTCCAGTGAGATAATATATTAATAAAGCTAGATGTACTTTTATTTATATTTAGTTAGTGCCTATCAAAAATTTTAATTTATCAAAAATAGTATGTAAACACTAAGAACATCATTAACATGATTTTTAAGACTAATTAGAATTGATAGCCAAATTCAATATTTTAATTCTAACAAATACTTCAAAAGGCTAGCTACTATACATAAAGCTATTCTTACTAGCTATTTTTAGCTAGTCCTTGAGTATTTTGTTTTTTCATTTTTACATTTTTGTTCTGGTTCTGTTTTATTGTTGAGAAAATGTTGGAAAATAAAGAATAATTGGTGAGCACATATATTTGCTTTTTAATTTTTTTAAAAAAATATTCGCTTACTTTAAATGAATAGCTAAAATATAGAATAACGTTGGAGTGTATGCATAAAAAATAATTAAACAAAATAGAGAGTGTGTATGTTTAAATGAATAAATAAAATAGAGAATAGTGTTGGAGTGTATATATAAAAAAATAATTGAACAAAACTAAGAGCGTACTTTTTTTATTCTACTTTTAATTGGTCAAAATAACTAGCAGCATTGAAAATCCTCTAACTCATGGTACTCAAAAAAATATTTAATACATGTTGCTGTAGCATTGTAAATTGTACAATAATACAACAAACTCAGAAAACATTCACATTCACATAAACTTACCTATAATTCAAAATCAATTATTTAGATTTGTTTGCAGTATGTCCCACACAATACACATCTAATTTCGAACTCTTCATTTTGAATTCAGGATAATTTTCTGAGTTTCTTTTAAGGAACTTAGAATTACCGTAAATTGTATTGTTACTATTGCTCCCGGGATAAATTTGACCCTTTTCCCTGTTTCTTTCTTCGCTTATAGGATGTTTTAAGAAGTAGAGGCTAGACTTTAAACTGCTGAAGCGTTAGCTAGAATGCATTATTGATTAAAGTCAAATGTTGGTTAATTAATGTCTCATAGGGTGGTATCAGGGCGGTACTAACTTTTTAGGGGTGTTAGGAAGATTTCTAAATTGGGGTTCTTATAAAATTTTATGGGTAATTTTTTTGAAAAAATAATTGAAACCAAGAAAAAATTATTACATGAATTCTAAAGGACTTGATTTGTTAAGATATATATTTTTTTTATGTATTTTAGTTTTTATATCTTTATTTGTGAAAAACGCAAAAATTTGAACATATTTGGTAACTTGTGTTTTGAATGTTAATTTCCTCTTTTTTTTCCAAAATTATTATTTGGTCAAAAGAAACAATAAGATTTTTGACATTTTTTATAATAAAATAATTATTTTACATTCGAAAACAAGTGTTATAATTTCAAAAAACACATCTATATAATATAAAGTTATTACTAAAAATAATAATTTCAACATTCTTCACATTTCGTTCAACATAGTTCTACAAACAATTTATGAATTTATAGGGAAGAACAATTTAATATTTTTAACTAACTTAGTACTTTTACTGAATTTTTTTTATTTCTTTCGGTTATTTTTTTTTTTTTTGAAGGATTAGACCTAATTTGGACTATCTGTTAATAAAATTGATTTAGTTTAAGTTTGATATTAAAGAATTAACTTAAGAGATTTTGATCAAGTTAAAATCAATGTAATTAGGGATCCTTTATTTGATTGAGGCTTAGTTAAAAAAATTAGTTTTAAACTTAGCCTCCATTTCTTTCGACATAAAATATTTTTTGGTGTTTGGTATGGCATAAATTAAAATTCAACGAAAAATATTTTTGAAGTTAATGAAAAATAAGTTGATATTAGTGAAAAACGTTTTTCACTTTTTGTGACGAAAAATATTTTCCAACCTTACTATCACACCACTGTCACCACCGCCAGTATTACCACTATACCATTAGCCTCACCAGTTTAGGATTCAAATGGCCAATGGTCCAAGGTTTGGGAGTTTGAGTTCTCAAGTTCCTCGAAGTCTAGGTTTTGTGGGGCATTAGGGGTCCCCCAAGGTTTGGGGTCGCGAGGATTTAGGGTCCCGGAGTTTGGGACTCTAGGGTCCCTGGGGTCCGAGGTCTGAGGGCTCGGAGATCTCGGATGTCCCGGGGCTTCAGGGGTCCTTCGGTCTCAGGTTTGAGAGTCCGGACGTCTGGGTTCCTACGGTCCCAGGGTTCCGAGTGTTTTGGGGGTCTCAAGTTCGAGATCCGAGGTTTGGTAGGTCCGAGGGTCCAAGATCTCGGGGTCTCAGTGGTCTGGGATCCTAGGCATCCAAGGTCCTGGGGGTTCGGAGATCACTTCTACCACCGCTGCCATTGTCATCAATTTTAACACTATCACATCTACTAGCACCATCATTTTTAGAGTCGCTACCAAATCTTTTTGAAACATTTTTTTATTGAAAATATTTTCTAATAAAAAATCTTCCGTCGAAATAAACAGAGCCTTAATATAAAAATTTCATATAAGAAAGGCCTTCATTCGTGAACAAATTTGGAAAGTTTTAAGTGACTGCCTTATTAACCTATGCCCAGGAGTGGATAGTACAAATGAACAAATTTAATCTTTGTCAAAGTAATGTCGCAAAACTCATAGGCATGCCTTAACGCGCTAAGGCTCCTAATTTTTCAATCGGTCGCCTAAGCCCTCAATCTTTGGAGACCACAACTTTTTTCCCTTAATAATGAAAAATAAATTAAAAATTCTTATCCAAAGACCTATAAAAACTCCTCATTCAAATTCCTATCAGACAAAAGGTAAAGTATTTTCTGTCTATAGGCATTGTCAAGGATTCAGGCACTCACTATTCTTTTTGGGGATTGGAGTCGGGCTTTCTGTGAGTTCCAAATGGATTTATTTTGATAATTTAATCAATTGTTTATTTTATTATTCCCAGTATATATATTATTCACACCAATAATATAGTTAATTGATATTGGTAAGTGTCATAACATATCCCATTTGTGTTTTTGAAAAAGAAAGGCACTTCCACTAGTCACGATTCGTTTTTTTAAATTCAACTTTTATTTGTTAAGGTACTTAAAAATATTCTATCAGCTTAATCTATTGTATAAATATACATTAACAACAGTACAATAAGTAGTTTAGAATATCAAAATGGGTCCATTTAGACCCAAAATAAACTAGCCTGGACCGTTCTAACCCAATAATAAATTAGAGAGGAGCGTGTGCTTATTGTGGAATTCCACCACAAGTGAAAAATTGCCATCTGAAGATCATGTGGTAGACTCCATTGGACTCTATTTGTTATTTAATAAGCAAGGTGGGAATCCCTAACACAGCATTATGTATACTTTCGCTATTAAAAAACAAACAAACAAACATCTAGTGGATGTTTGTTGGATAGGCAACGAAACAAGGTGCCGTTTGGTCATTCAAAAGGTGGTTACGTAAATGCCTTTCATTTTTATTCAAAAGGATATTTCCCACCTTTGGAATTTCCTTTCAGGCACAGTTATTAGGCACTAACTGAAAGTGCTTAATACATTATAGAAAAGTGATGGTGGAGATTATGAATATGGATTTCTTAGTTTTGGCTCGAAAAATGGCTTTTCTAGAATTTGGGTATGAACTGATCCAAACCGTTTATGATATGATATCTTATTATATTGCATTTTTTTTCTTATATCTCATAATTTTTTAGTCAATTTATGCGCATTTTGATGAATCTTTGAAATTTGTCTAGTTTTTCGTCAATCAAACTCCATTTAAATTTGATAAGATTTGTTTTGGATCCAACCAATGATAATTTTGTAAGAGATGAATCAACTTAGACCAATTTGTGTGAAGAACCTTAACGGCACAATCATATTAGTTAGAGTGAATTATTAAATCCATATTGGGATTAGAGAGAAGTTGATCTCTTTTCGCTGTGTATGAACAATATTTTTTTTATTTTTATAAATATACAAAAAATAAAAAATATTTTTAACTCCAAAAGATGGGCTTGGTAATCAAGGCTTGAAATTTGAGGGTCCAAGTTTCAAATTGAAAACTACTTAATTAAGTGCTCTCAACTCTTTTGAATTAGTTCATACAAAATTTTATCTCGATTTTAATTGGGTTCTCCATTAATGAACATTAGAATTGGTCCTTTAGAAGATTAATTGAAGACTTAGACTCCCTGACATATATATAAAATAAACATATTTTTATTTTTATTTTTTTATAATTATTGCAAAAAGCATGAAAAGTCATTTTGATTACAATCCTTCTACTTTGAGTAATTATGCAATAATCCCAAAGCAGTATGTGTCATTATCTATGTGGTGTTTTAATCTAATGACATAGCGAAAAATGAGTACAAATTTGTTCATCTACTTTAAAAGTGGGTAAACTTACCTCCTATATTTATTTATTAATTTTTAATAGAAATAGGTCCCACCACTTAACTTTTATACAATTAAAGAAAAGAGAGAAATCACTTTTATGTAATTAGTTTGCATTTTTAAAATTTAAAATTATATAACTTTTAATATATATTTATATTGAGTAATATTTTTATTTTTAATACTTTCTCGTAAGGATCTATAAAATAAAATTTATATTGAATATAAAAATTTTAAAAAAATAAAAATGAAAAATTCTAATTTTCACAATAAAAAATGGTAATTTCTCATTCGCACAATGAGTAATGAGAAATTTTATATTTTTAAATAAGTATATAAATAATGAGACAAATCACAATAGAAAAGAAAATAAAATAAATTTTTTTCATTATATTATAATTTTATTTAATTTTTAGACATTAATTAATAAGTCACGAAAAAAAAAAACTTCTCATTAAATTTAATGTGAAAATGGTAACTTCACTGGCAAGAAGTAATATTTTACTAATAGTAAATGGTATGGGACAAAAATACTTTATTCTTACTATATACCTTTATTTACTAATTTTTAATAAAAAAACAACGAGTTTTCATTTACTAAAATTATTTAACGATGAATTTAGAATTTTTTGTGACAATTTAAATTGTCATTAATAGTCAAATATCATGTACTGAGTATATTTTATAGATTAATCTCGTTATAAGAAATAAAAAAAAAACTAAATAATAGAAAATAAGAGAAAGAACAAAGGTTTTTTCTTTACGATTTTTTCGTTTTTAGTTATATGTACGGCTTTAGACCACTAAAAGAATATACTTTGGTTTTGTTTGATAACCGGCTTTAAGTTGGAAATTCAAGCTTTTCGCTTAAGGTTTAAAAAGTCTCTCTGGCAATGTAAAGACTTTTAGCCTTTTTGCTTTTTATATAAATTTTTTTTATATATTTTTTAAAAATATCTTAACTTTTATTAAGTTGATAGAATATCATTAAGTGTCTTAATAAATTTTTTTTATATATTTTCTCATTAAATACATTGAGGAGCTTTTTTTGTGACTTATTAATTATTGCCTAAAAATTAGATAAAATTACAATATAATGAAAATAATTTATTTTATTTGCTTCTCTATTGTGATTTGTCTAATTATTCATTTACTAGTTTAAAAATATAAAATTTTTCATTCCTCATTTGTGCAATTGAGAAAATTACCATTTTTATTGTGAAAAATAAAAATAAGAAATTTCACGTTTTTATTTTTTAAAAATTTTCGTATTCAATATAAATCTTATTTTATAGAGCTTGATGAAAATATTCTAAAAGTAAAAATATTATTAAATAAAATATATATATGCTAAAAATTATACAATTTTTAGCATAAATGCACTTTTTCTCTCTTCTTTAATTACATAAAACTTAAGTGACGAGACTTATTTCTATTAAAAATTAATAAATTAATGAAAGATAAGTTTATCCACTTTTAAAGTGGGTGCACAAATTTGACCTTACGAAAAATAATTCGAGTGAAATAATATAAAATTATTTTTATTTGATAAATAAAAATTAAAAATAATTTATTTAATGTGTATCCCATATTTTTATTTGTACGTCATCGGCTACTAAATCTTATAATTTGAACTTCTACTTGGGCAGGACAATGATAAGAAGAACATCTTGGCCGTCCAAACGCTTCGAAACACGATTATGGGATCCACCCTGATGGCCACCACGTCGATCCTCCTCTGCTGCGGCCTGGCAGCGGTCATCAGCAGCACGTACAGCGTCAAGAAGCCCCTCAACGACACCATCTACGGCGCCCAAGGGGAATTCATGGTCGCCCTCAAATACGTGACGCTCCTCCTCATCTTTATCTTCGCTTTCGTCTGCCACACCCTTTCCATTCGGTTCGTGAACCAAGTCAACTTCCTCATCAACTGCCCCCAGGGCCACCTCTGCGCCGTCACGTCGGAATACATCTCCGACCTCCTCGAGAAAGGCTTCACTCTCAACACCATCGGCAACAGACTCTTCTACTCCGCGCTCCCTCTTCTGCTCTGGATTTTCGGGCCTGTTCTCGTTTTCTTATGCTCGATCACGATGGTCCCCGTCTTTTACAATATTGACTTCATTTTCACACATGCGAAGGGGAAAGTGGACGAAATTAATACGGGAAATACAGAATTTGGATCTGTGTAAAAAGAATAAAACTCCTTATTTTACTCTCTATTTTATTCTCTGTTCACATAAATTGTAGATCTCACTTTACCACTTGCACTGGAGTCTTACATAAATTGTGGATCTCCCATCATCAGTTGTAGTAAAGCTTACGATTTATGTGTGTAACAAGTAAAATATGAAGTAAAAGATATATAAGATATATATATGGCATTGTTCGTGTAAAAAGTGGTTGAACTTGAACACTAATCATTACAAGCAAGCAGAAGTAAAAATTTATGTACAAAAAAATATAAAATAATTAATACTGAGAATTTATGTGGTTCGTTCCATACCGGCCTAAGTCAACAAGCAAAAAAAAAAATTCTACTGTATCGAATGTTAAAGAGTACAACACCTGTCTCATTTCTCTCAACTAGTTAGCCTCTCAAAATTTTTGTCTTCTTTTAAGCCGACATCCATAACTCAGTGAGCCCTAAAGCAAACTCTATTTTTCTGCTCAAGGGTTATTTAAGTGCCCTTGGTATATTTTTATCGCTCCCTATATTTTTACTCCCTTTAATTCAATTTTTCATACAATAACTAGAATTATAGAGTTTTATTTATAAAAAATCCTATAACTCTAACCCCATATAATTATAAAACTCTACACATATTAAATTTCTTGTAGATTCGTAACTCTAGCCAATCCAAATACATGTAAATAAAATTCTAATTATATGGTTGCACAGAATACAAGACACGCACACTCAACAATCTCCTATTTAGCTTGAATTCTGCAAACTATCTCCTTGAAGATAACCGATGTCAATGACAATTCTATCACCGTTATCAATCCACTACACTCAAATTAACACGACTTGCACTTCTACACCAAAATACCCGATACTTATTCGTCGAACTATTTGCCTCACTCCACCTATTCTCTGAAATGAATAGTTTTCAATTATTTGTCGAATTAAGAAATCGCCGTTTGATTTGTCTCTACTTGTAACTAAAATTTCAGTTGCACTTATTGACGATTAGTTTTCTACCATTAATTGAATCATATCTTTGATCACCTTATCACCTATGATTGCTCTTTATCAAACCATTTAGAATTTATTCAATCTAGATTTTAGACGAATTGATTCAATCTCATTAAATTATTTAGAATTTAAAAATTCTGATCATACCAATGAATTTGCAGTGCTGAAAACTTTTGAAAACACCATTCTCTTAATTATTTTACTAAATATACGAGCCGATATAGTAAAATAAGTTCTGAGCCATCTATTTGAACATTGATACACACTGGATCAAAGCTCAATATTCTTGCGTAATTACTCACAATCTTCACCGAACAAGCATTTCAAATCAATCCAATAACTTTTCAAATCAAGTTTCCTAATCTTGCAAAGTCAAAAAAAAACAAAAAAAAACAAAAAATTTACCCAAATCAAGACTTACCAAAATTAGGTACTTTCATGTTCCGATTTTCGTGCAACACAAATTAGGATCTTTGATTGGTTTTTCCTAAATTAGTTTAGTAATTACTCATGGCAATCAAGACACTCTTATCAGTGCCTTTGAAGGACCCTTGTTTGGGATTTTAATGCCTCAAAATCCGTGCCATCACAATTGCTCATCGGTGTAAGTAATTTACCCCTTTCGCCGAACACAGCTTCATGCTGCTGCCTTCAACTTGTTTTTATTTTCTTTGTGAGGGAAAAAAAATATATTATTTGATTTATATGAACCAAAATCAATTATAATATCTTGCTTCAATTATTCATCACGGCTTCAAATCGTCAATTGTATGTTTTGATACTATTTGTTAGATTTGAGCATCAATCTCTAAACGCAATAAAAAGTAAAAATTTGCACACAAAAAAGTAAAAAGTAATCAATATCGAGAATTTACATAGTTTGATCAACACTGACCAACGTCAACGAGCGAGAAAAAAAATATTCTACTATGTCGAATGTAAAAGAGTACAACACCATTCTCCATTCTCTTTACCAGCCAGTCTAACAAATTTTTTGTCTATCTCCTAGCCAAACATCCATAACCCGAACTTTGAAATAAACTCTGTTTTTCCGCTCAAAAGTTATTTGCATCCATTGGTATATTTTCATCTCTCCCTACATCTATATGTTAGGGTTGCATACTAAAAATTATGCTTTAAATTTTTTGTATTGATTTTATTTATTAATAAAATATATTTTTCTATTTTAATGAGAATCTGTATGAGTAATGTTTGCATTACATTATTTATTTAATATTGTGCATGAGTGTCTTTTATTCTACATTGTAGTTAATCTCGTGTGTATAGAATTCGATTTACACACAAAAGACCATATTGTCGGTTCTTATAAAATATAAGTCTTTGATTCATAATCTTAGATAAAATTGGACACATTATCGGTAGAATTATAGTACAGTATTTTAGTAAACCTGCCTTGATTACAGAGAATATTTTAGTTCCAACTAATGTTTCGACTCACTGTATCAGTACACTTTGTGTGTATTGAAGATGATTTCGTTGGTGTAATTATTTTTATATTGACTATATAAAATAGTTCACACCTTATAATTATTATGCGTGCTAATACTCTTAATTTCGAAATAACTATTAGACACGTATATTTAGTGTTTGTTATTTTAATTCATTAAATGGTGCAATCTTTTACGAGTCAACAAGCTCGATAAGTTGGATAACGATATTACATATATGGTGAATATTAATTATTGACGAAATTCACATCTCGGATAAAGATTTGATGATATCTCTTTAAGAAAGTTTAAAAGTTTGATTATGTCAAATCTTGCAGGTATATTTTATAATCTGACATATCAAATAAGTTAAGCAGAGCATCTTAAGAATTTTAGAAGAGATCGATTAAATATAATTATCAGTAATTTAATTTAACCGACAGGTTTTTATAATCTTAACCAGAAGAGAATAGTAAGCATTTAATAATAGAAACTCAGAAATTGATTTTTGATAATAAGACTGGGAATACAATTACGATTTCTTAGTGATATAAATTATAATTTATATTTTTAAAAAATTAATTCTGGGTTAAATTGGGTTTTCTACTATGTCGAATGTTAAAAGTACATCATTCGCCTCCCTTATCTCTATCAGTTAGTCTTTCAAATTTTTTGTCGTCTTCTAAACATACCCCCATAACTCGAATCCTAAAACGAATTCTGTTTTTCTGTTCAAAGATTATTTATATGCCCTTGGTATATTTTCATCTCTCCGTACATTTCTTCCCATTTGATTCAACTCTCCGCAAATTAACTAGAATTATAAGACCCTATTGATAGAAAATCCTAAACCCTAGCCCATATAATTATAATGCCCAATACATATTAGACTTCTTTTAGATTCAAAACTCTAGCCCCACCCAAGTATATGTAAATAAAATTCTAATTATATTGATCAACAAAATACAAGACATATATGCCTAACAATCTCCATATTGACTTGAATTCTGTAAACCACTATGAAGATAACTATTATTGATGACGATTCTATTGTCGTTGTCAATCCACCACGCTCGAACTAGTATAACCTGCATCTTTACACCAAGATGCTCAACACCTATTCATCGAGGTGTCCACCGCCACTCCACATATTCTCCGAGGTGAATAGTTTTCAATCATAGGTCAAATTAAAAAATTACCGTTTGACTTAACTCCATTTATAACTAAAATTCTAACTGCATCCATTGATGATTAGTCTTTATTGATTGAACCAGATTACTCCTGATTACCTGATCATCCACGATCAAATTCAATCGCCTTTGATTAAATCTAATTTGAGCCGAATCTATTCAATTTCATCAAATCATTTAGAATATAAAAATTTTAATTGTAACGATGAATTTACATTGCTGAAAAATATTTAGAAACACCATCCTCTTAATTAGCCGAAGATTTGAACATTGATACACACTGCATCAAAACCCAATATTCTTGCTAGGCAGTTACAATCTTCACTGAACAAACATTTCCAAATCAATCCAATAACTTTCTAAATCTAAGTTTCCTAATCTTAAAAAGTCAAAAAAAAAAAAAATTTACCCAAAATCAGAACTTACCAAAATTAGGTACTTCCTTGTTTTGATTTGCAACGCAGATTAGGACCGTTGATTAGTTTTCTTCGAATTGGCTCCACAGCAATCAAGGCATTCTTATGAGCGCCTTGAAGCATCCTTTTTGGAATTTTAATGCCTCAAAATTCGTGCCATTACAATAGCTCGTAAGTGTAAGCAATTTACCCTTTCGCCGAGCACACTATTTCACGAGTAATTTTTTCTCGCAGAAGGGCAGGCTACACATTTGGGTGGATTTCATACATTTTTGTATGCTGTCTACACAAATGTGTAGTTTAGATTGTAGGAGTGACAATGTTACCTTGTGTAGAAAATAATTTTTCCTACTTCACACTGCTATGTTCAACAATTTTTTTATTTTTTTATTTTTTTTTGTGCTGTAAAAAAAATATTATTTAATTTATACGAATCAAAATCAACAATAATACCTTATTTTGATTACTCACCATGATTTCAAATTAACTACTGTCGGTTCTGATACAACTTGCTAGGATTTGAGTACTATTTTATGAACGCAAACAAAAGCAGAAATTTGCATAGAAAAAAAAGCAAAAAATAATCAACATCGAAGATTTACATAGTTTGTCCCACACCAACATAATTTTTCGAGAGAGAAAAAATATTCTATTAAATCGAATGTGAAAGATTACAATACCCGTTTCCCTTCTCTCTACCAGCTAACATCTCAAATTTTATGTCTTCTTTTAACCCAACACTCATAATTCGAGCTCTAAAACAAACTCAATTTATTCGTTTAAGGGTGACTCTCGTGTTCCCAGTATGTTTTGATCTCTCCCTACATCTCTACCCTATTAATTAAACTCTCCACGCAATAACTAGAATTATAAAGTACTATTTATAGAAAATCTTAAACTTCTAATTCTATATAATTATAAAACCCAAAACATATTAAGCTTGTTTTTAATTTATAACTCTAATTCAGCCCAAATATATAAAAATAAAATATTAATTATATAAATTTACAAAATATAAGATACACACTCAATAAAAAGGCATTAGTATCAAAATATGACATGATTTCGCTGATTAGGGCACTATGGAATCAAGCTTCTCTCAGTACTTATAAACCTCAAGATAATTACATGTGAGTGGCGTTGGATCCAACACATTTTTTTTTTACAATAATTATTGCCATTATTTTATCTCTTGTACTACACAAGAAGATCACTCAGTGTCCTGCACTAGAACAATATTAATTTAGAAATAGCTGCACTCTTTAAAAACCAGCTAGCAATTAAGCCGAAAGCTAGTTATAATGGCGGGTGAACATAGACTTAAAAACGACAAAATCTCTCAAGAGACCTAACTTAATGAATTCTATGTGGGTTCACACTTCACAATGAATAAACACCATTTAGTTAATGAAGAGAAAACGATCTATACAAAAATTATTTTAACTTGATTGGATCTCTCTCTCTCTCTCTCTCTCTCTCTCTCTCTCTCTCTCTCTATATATATATATATATATATATGATCAAATTGCATTTTGAACTGTTTAAACTTAAATAATTTATTTTAAATAAAAATTGTTCATTTTATAAAATAAAATACGATTTATTCCTGTGCCTTTGATGTTCAATCAAGTTAAATTTTATATAGATGATAGTCATTGTGAGGTAAACCAGATGAAAGGGTCGAATTATTATTGTAGGTATATCTGAAACTTACAGGCTGAAGTCTTGAAAAAGATAAATGTGTAAAAAAGATTAAAATATCTGTTGAAAGTTACATATATGTTCGAAGCAATCTGTAAATAACAATAATTGATAGAGATTAAGAACACAAAGGCTATGTTTGTTTTGAAGAAAAGGATTAGGGGGTATTTAGTTTCCCCTCACTAATAATTTTAGAATAGTATATCCAATACTTTGTTAATCCCTCATATTATTCATTCTCATGTTTGATTATTTCATGAGATATGACAAATTGAAAAGTAAACCTTATGGCCAAATGACAATAATACCCAATCTAATTTAAATCCAAGATAATAAAATTAAGTTTTCTGAACTTCAGAAGCTAGGCTATAAAATCTCGACTGGATTATAGAAAACAAGGTAGAAAAACAAAATTTCTCAATTGAAGAAGCCATTGCTGGATTAGTATTAATAAAATCTCGACTGGATTATTGTTAATAAAATGGCCAAACAGTTTTTCTAAATAATAATATCCAGCAATGGCCAAACAATAATATCCAACCTAATTAAAAAAAAGTAAACAAAGCAGGTTTTCTAAACAAAAAAATAAACTATTTTTATTAATAAAAAATTAATAATAAAATATTTTTCTAAACCAAAAAAATAATGGATACTTTCTTTTTCTTTCAAGTAATATTGTTTTCTAAAAAAATTATTATTATTTTCTAAGAAATAATAATAAAATAATCAATAAAATGCTATTGTTTTAATAGCATCTGTTAAGGTTATATTTTATTGCTTTGTACATAAATATATTCTAGAAAAATATAAGTGGTCAATGCATTTAGCTAAATTCCATAAAAAATACAATAAAAGTGGCTAAAATAATTGAATCCCATAAAAATACATGAAGAAGAACATTATATTCCATAAAAATACAGCAACCCATAAAAATACATGAAGAACAACATCATGCAATCAAGTTTACCAATACTTCAAAATATTTGGAATCTGCTACAAATGCAAACAAAGACGACAACTGTTTAACATGGCCTACATAACTGGGAATATAAGTCCTATCCCTACTGTCGGGAAGCATCTACCATCAAGAAGACTCTCAAAAAGTGTAGCAAAATAAGTTTTAAAAAGTACAACAAATTATATTTCATTTGTCCTTCCTATTGAGCAACTTCATCACCCATCGTAATTTCTCATCATCAGTTAAGTTGAAGAACATGTCTAGTTTCTGGGCATTATGGCTTATACGCTCACAAACATCCAACCTTTCATCAACTGGTAGTGGTAACTTCCTCAGCTCGTCAATCAGTGCAGTCCTTTTTGATGCCAAGTCATGTGCATATCCCATTCGCTTTCCTATGAATTTTAATTTGTCATTAGTCACGAAAATTAGCTCTCCAATTTTATCGCCAAACCCTATTAAACCAGTAGCTATATCATCTCCAACCCTAGGCCTCTTCTTGCTTTTACTTTTAGTAGATGTTGCGGGAGGAAGTTCGTGGCTTTCAGCTTGAAGCGGCAAATGGGTCCAGCGTCTGAAAATCCATGGTAGGAATGTTCCAATCACCGAACACCTCTTCGTTGTTCAGTGACTCTTCAGCCATTGTAGTAGGATATTTTGCTCCCTCGTCGGTTGCTCTATCTTTCCCAAATATTTGAATTCAAGAATCATAGTACGGAAACGACTTGTTCCATAAGTATTTTACATCGACCTCTCTCTACAATAAAAAATAAAGTATGTCAAACTTCATGAAATCTACACGTATATAAATAAAATAATATAATTACCTTAACAAATGCCTCCCACACAAAATCACTATCTACGTCAATTGTCTTGTCTACGTCATTCCACCTAAACCCACTGAGAGAAAGCATTGCTTGGACACAATTGAAATGCTTCTTCCAAGTTTTCAACTTTGATTCGATGTGTGGATTACTTCGTAGATCTGTTCCAAGTAATGACTTGTTTAAGTTGCCTTCTAGTTTTGTAAGGTACCCCGGCTTTGAAGGCATTATCAACCTTCCGCCCTTCCTTCACAATCGCAAGTAATATTGCGATCAAACTTTCCTCTTCCTTCTTCGTCCATGTTCTTCTAGGTTTGGAGCTATCGACTTTATCCTTCCCTTTGTTATTTGTACTTGATGATTCACTATCCATTCCTAGAATATAACATCAAATCACAAATATTCTCTTTCTAGAAATAGCACAACACAAATATCATATCATGAAAATGGAAACAATTACAAATGATGGAATGTTCCAACAATAACTAAATACGAAAAGATAAACAACACCCAACGTCTTACAACAACAAGCATATGTTCCAACAATAACTAAATACGAAAAGATAAACAACACCCAACGTCTTACAAGAGAAACAACAAACAAATATTCCATCTACCCTTGTCCCCCTAGTAGCCATCCATTCATTGTACATTTGTAGTGCCATTGCATCTCGCAACTCAGTCCACTCATTTGACGTGTCAATGGTGTCAATGTACTCATCTCCTGTAACCGGTTGATTTTCTATTGTCTCATCAAGATTCGCTTCAAGAGGGTCTACTGTCATCTCCTGTCGAATAAGATTATACAACAAACAACAAGCAGTTATGATACAGATTTGGGTTGTGATTGGGTAAAATGAGTGACTCTTCAAAATAGCCCATCTCATTTTCAACAACCCAAAAGTCCTCTCGATGACATTGCGTGCTTGAGCATGTTTCGATGACATTGCGTGCTTGAGCATGTTTCGATGACATTGCGTGCTTGAGCATGTTTCATGTTATTGCGTGCTTGAGCATGTTTCATGTTAAAGTACTCATGAGGATTCGAAAGAGCTCTCCCTTCCCTCTATAGTGACAAGTGGTAACGTTGTCCTCGATAGGGCGCTAAGAATCCTCGACAATTCGTATACTCAACGTCGACTAAATAGTAGTAACCTGTAATAAGTGACTTCTAAAAAGTATTAGGAAACTAGGCATTTCTTTTGAAAACCATGTTTGTTTATAATTATTGTGCATCCTTACCAGTTAGAACACACAAACTATTACGTTGTGTAATAACAACTCGCAAAATTCTAGAGTCAGCTGCAGACCCTTCCCACCCAGGCAACACAAAAATGAACTTTATGTCTTCGGAGCAAACACCAAGGAAATTCATAGCAATCTCTCCTTTTCGAGTCCTATAATGGCACTTGTCAACCTCCGGAACACAGACTCTAATGTAGGCGCCATCTAATGCTCCAAGACAATTCTAAATAGAGACAAATGTGTAGTTATTATCATCAATAGTTATCAAAGTTTATTACAATGACAATTTGAATAATAATAGCTATAAAAGTTTATTACCTGAAAATAACTCCACCTAGGATCGGTGCATGCTTCTGTGACAAGATCATAAGACTTAAGTAATTCACCATGGAGGCTCAAAGCGGCACTTAGCACTTCATTAAAATGTTTACTTATTGTCTGTCCTGATTTTACATAGTTATGCTTCAAGTTTCGTATCTTTAAGTGTTGTGCTAAAATGTTTACAAACATGACAACCTTCTCCTCTAGTGGTACCCACTTTGAAGCCCTCAACCCCCCAATAGTTTGCACCATATGACACAAACGGATGAAACAACGACGATCCATTCAAAATTGTTCAATATATGTCACATCACTATCTCTCACTAAACGAGTAATATAGTCCATTTGATGTTGATATCGATTTGGCACTCTATCTGTAAGTGTTCTCTCGGTAGTATACCTCTCCATAACAACTTGAAGTATAACATAAATAAGAGTCAAGAGAAGATAAAGTTCTTATGTTATTACTTGTAGAACAACGTATAACTCAAGCTCTTCAATGCATCATCAGACTGATCTATGTTTATATCCATCTAAAACAATATTAAACTTATCAGCATGGATACATAATGAATCAATGAAGAAAACTACACATGAGAGCACATCTGCTGATTTTCAGTAATATGACATCAAATTTGCTGATCCAAATCTAAATATAGTTCTAATTTTGGTCAGGCTGTATTGAAACTAGATAATTTCAGCAGATATAAGATCCATCTTTGTCAAATTAAAATTAGTGCTTGTAAGCAGGTCCAATTCAATGTGAACTGGGTGGAGTAAGCCGTGAAAAGAAAAAGAAAAAAGCATTTGGGAAAACAGTTAATGAATTAGATTCTTTTATTCAAAAATGAGAATTACAATGACAAATACCCCAAATCTCATCATGCAGAAGGAGAATTATACAGAGCAATTATCCCGAATCTCATCATGCAAAATGAGAATTAAGAATAGCAAATACCCGGAACCTCATCAACCACACACAATAACTGAAGAAGCAGAGCATCTTGGAAAGTCTCCAGAAATAGTCGATTCAATGACATGAAAAAAATGAGAATGTTGTACTTACAAGCTAATTGTAGTTATTCAATACTCATATATGAAGAAGATTTGAAATTTGGTTCCAGCCCGTAATCTACTAAAACTACTAAAACTGCATATCATATTGATAAGACAAATAAATTCATGTATTCTGCTAAAACTACATATTGATTTGATAAGACAAATAAATTCACGTATTCTGCTAAAACTTCATATTGATCTTGCTAATTTCAATCCTACAGTACCGTTAACAAACAAAATTAAGGAAAGGTTCAGAATTGGTCCAAACTAGCGAAATTGGAAGTTCTTAATTGCTTCAATTCTACACAATTAAAATTGGAGAAGTCCCAAGGAATAGAAAAGCAATATTTATTAATTATGAGCACTTCGAACTGGTTTGGAATTATTCACCCATCAAACAAGCAATATTTATTCATTGCGGCAATTCAACAAACATTTCATAAGCACTAAAATATTTTTCTCAATGAAAACAGAATCATAAAAGTTAATGTTAAATTTTTATGAATCGAAATAAACGTGCTTTAGAAAAACTGAGGCACTGTTAATAGGTCGAGGAGAATCGAAATCGAAATCGAAATCGCAGTGTACAATCAAAAAGGGAAATCAAAAAACAAAATTGAAATCAAAGTCGAAGAGGAGAATCGAAATCGAAATCGAAATCGAAATCGAAATCGAAGAGGAAGCACGAAATCAAAATCGAAATCGAAATCGAAAAAGGAAACCGAAAACGAAATGTTTATTTACAATCTAACCTTGTTTTCGATCGAGAGAGGACCGACGGTGGCACGTCGGTAGCACGGCGGTGGCACGACGAGCTTTGTACGCGAAACCCTAGCTGCTTCTCTCTCATGTAGCCTTCTCTCTCGGTGCAAGTCTGGAAGACTGAATGTGCGAAACAAAATGTCCCGATACTTTTGAAGGACATAATTGACATTTGAGCATTAAATCAGTATTCTGGATTGTGAATTTCACTCCTTCCTTAAGATCAGATTATTCCATGTTTATAGAATTTATAATCTATCCTAAATAGTGTATTCAAATTTATTTATTACAAATAAATATGAAATACAAGATTATTAATTCAATCTGTATTCTAAAAAAACAAACATGCCCAAAGAGGCATGTCAATTAATTTATATATTTTTGCAGACTATTTAATATTACAATCATTTAATAGGATCCAAATTCATTATGTAATCATAGTGTGGCCAATGCACATAACAATTAATCATTTGCTTCCTATTTAAAGTCTTGTTGATTTTCCCTCATTTTGCTTTATACAATCTTGCTCACTACCGTTAAAATTGAAAGTAAAAAAAAATTGAGAAATAGAATGTACCCAGATTTTGGTAGTTGCTCACCACTCAGCTTGCCAGATTAAAGTTGTAAAAATAGGAGAAAAAGAAGGTACTGGCAACAGAGGTACGTACTTAGATTGATAACTTTAATTTTTTAATTTTTTTTTGGCTAAAAGACTAAAAATAAGATTATCTTTTTGGTAAAAAAACTAAAAAATCAAATAAAAATACAAACTCTCATAATATTCTATTCAAACTTTCATCAATTTTAAAATATAAAATATACTACCACTACCAACTGCATATAATTGTTAATATTAAATATGTCAAAAGATAAGATTATCTATTGTAAACAAAAAGTAAAAAAGTTAACTTTTTATGTAAATAACCAATTTATAAAAGAAATTAACTTAAAAATTAAATTACCGAATAACATAATTTGAACTCAATTTAACTTTTTCGTTAGTAATGCAAAAAAATAAATTTTAAAAACTAACTTTTAACTTAATGGTAAATCGGTTGTTCAAGACGTAGTCAATGTCTATGGGGAAGAACCCGGTGGTGGAGAAGCACTGGCGTAAATAGATTCGGCGTCGAAAAGAGTGAGCTCAAGGATAGTGATATGCTTGCCAAGCCGGAGACGGTGGGCGTGCATCTGTTAGTGGCGACGTTAATTAAAAGTCGGTTGTCCTTTCTTCGTAGCTAGTACGCTCCACACCTCTGCTCCATTCTGCTGCGCACCAATTTTAGTCCTATAAGAATGTCGAACATCACTGTTCGACATCACATCCGCTTAGAGTATAATTGGATTATTATTATAGGTTAATGGAAATAGATATTGTTGGATTATTATTCAATTTAATAGTTGTGAAAAAATGATAACTGATTATTGGTTTTGAATATGATAAAATGTGTATTCATTGTTCCATTCCCTTTCAACCCAACATATGCAAAAGTAGGTATATTGAATTCTTGAAAATTTAACTTGTGCGGATATAAAAAATATATACCCACAAAATAGAAAAGAAGAGTTCAACAAAAAAGACGAAGGCGATACCACCACGAGCTCCGATTGCTAGATTTTTACAAAACAAGCCTTCGGTCGGTGGCCAACGAGAGACCCTTCAAAAGTCAACCCGCAATCCGCAACCCGCAACCCGCAACCCAACCCGGCATAGCATGGCTAGTCAGCCGGTCGGTTAGACAGGCGGGCAGCGACGCGCACGTGTGAAGTTTGAGTCGAACCCATCATTGAATAGGTCATTCTCCTTCCACAAACTTAGGTACCATCGAGGGGCACATCCCCTAGGTTAAAATTGACATATATAAGCTACTCTACTAATCCTCTCTCAACCAATGTGGAATTGAAGCAAGGTACCAAAATTGTCAATTTTAATAGCAAACTTTTGAAGTCAATTTCTCATTCACCTATTAATGATTTTGAATGCTACAAAATTCATAATTACTCTACTCATGGAGTTAAACAAATTAGAACTTGAAATCATCTAAAAAAATTAATCCAATCCAAAGATATTTAACTTCAAAGTTAGCTAAAAATCATGTTCTAAAACATTTAAAACCCACATTTTCATCAGCATCCCCCACATGAATGGAATTTGAAAGAAAAATAAATGCAACAAGATGCGACACAGAGAAAGTTCAATAAGAAAATTTTGTATAGGATATGTAGCTTTTCGCTTTGACCCTTTCATTTTGAAAAACTAGCGAACTTACTGGCTAATCAATGAACGTGATGCCTTGAACTGTTCAGTCGTTTGTATAAGCCTAGCCAATAAAGTTCACATAGAATTTTTTTAGGCACAGCTTGGTTCTCATAGCTGTGCCCATTTTGGCTCTCGGCAAATCCTGATTTCATGAGTGTTATTAAAGAATGTAGCCTTAACATTATCACAGAAGTGATCCCTTCTAACTCATATCTGTGATTTTTATTAAGACTATCATGCTATTCTCCACTTGAAATTTTCAAGATATAAGAATCATTAGAAATATAGCTTAACTTAATAATGTTACAAGTATCATTGTACTATACAGAAATGGGTAGGAGATTTTATCTCCACAATGATGACATTGAGTCACACAAAATTTGGTTATCCCTTTGAACTTATATCTTGAAATCTTCAGTCAGTTAGGTTGGGTTGACATTAAGGCGACTCTTAAATCATAGGCTTTAAGTCCATTCTCCTTGACAAATGACTAACTTGCTCTCCGCTTAAGACTTTAGTTAACAGATCCACTATATTGTCTTTAAACTTTATATATTTGATAAAAATTATTCTACTTGAGAGTAAGTATTTCACAGTATTATGTCTGCGATGTATATGCCGAGAGTTACCGTTATATATATTATTTTGTGCCTTACCTTTTGCTGATTGACTGTCACAATATATACAGATGGCTGGCACAAGTTAAGCCACATAGGGATATCTTTTAAAAATTAACGGAGCCATTCAGCTTTCTCTTCAACCTTGTTTAGAGCTATAAACTCAAACTCCATGGTGGACCTTGCAATATACGTCTATTTAGACGATTTCTATGACACGGCTAACCACCCAAAGTAAATACGTATCCACTTGTAGATTTTGAGTCATTAATATTAGATATCCAATTTGCATCACTTATCCTTCCAACACTGTTGGATATCTGGTGCAATACAACCCATTGTTTTGAGTGTATCTCAAATATCTTAGTACCTTAATGATTTTCTGCCAGTGGTTAGTCCTAAGATTACTAGTATATCTGCTCAATTTACTTACAATATATGCCAAGCGGGGTCTTATACAATTCATTAAGTATATAAGACTCCCAATAATACGAGAATATTCTAATTGTGATATGCCTTTATCTGTATTCTTGGACAAATGAAGATTTATATCTACAGGTGTTCTTGCAACACGGGTATCATCCTTATTAAATTTCTCAAGAATTTTTTTAACATAATGAGATTGAGATAAGGCATATCCATAAGATGTTTTAGTAATCTTCATCCCTAGTAGAACATCTGCTATTCCCATATCTTTCATGCCAAATTTCTTATTCAACATATTCTTGATAGTTTTAATTATATGATTATTACTACCCTAGATTAGTATGTTATCAACATACAAATAAATAATAACATAACTTTTGCTAGTGTCTTTTACATACATTTGTCATACTCATTTATTTTCAAATCATTTGACAGTATTACACTGTCAAATTTTTTATGCCATTGTTTAGGTACTTATTTTAACCCGTAAAGGGATTTAACAAACTTACATGCCTTTTGCTCCTGTTCTGAAGCCCCAAAACCCTCAGGTTGTTTCATATAAATTTTTTCATTTAGATCTCTATTTAAGAAAGCTGTCTTAACATCCATTTGATGTATTTCTAGATCAAATAATAATGCAATAGATATCAACATTCTAATGGATGTTATTCTTGTTACAGATGAGTAAATATCAAAGTAGTCCACCTCTTATGTTTGCCTGTATTCCTTAACTACAAGTCTCACCTTATATTTTTCTATTGATCTATTTGCTCTTATTTTTCTCTTGAATATCCATTTATATCCAAGAAGTTTACAATCAGGTGAAAGATTCACTAGTTCTCAAATATGATTTTGTAAGATAAATTTAATTTCACTATCAATTGCTTCTTTCCACAAAGGTACATCCGAGGAGGACATTACTTATTTAAAAGTTTGAGTATCATTTTCTAACAGATATGCTACAAAATTTAGACCTAAGAGATTTACATGTTCTAGCTTGTTTACTACATATAAGTTCATCATCATCTCTCAATCCTTGATCGACATCTTTCACTTAACTACTACCAGCAATCCTACTGCCTATTGCACTATTATAAGTTCTTTTAAGAGAACTTATCCCTTGTGTAGATTTACACGGAAATACATGTTCAAAGAACGCTGCATTTCTATATTTAATAATTGTATTTACTTGAATCTCTAAATTATCACTTTTATGTACTAGAAATCGATATGCACTACTATTATTTGCATATCTTATAAATATGCAATCAATAGTTTTTGATCTTAGCTTGACCCTTTTAGGATATGGAATTGCCATATTTGCTAAATATCCTCACACTCTTAAGAATTTATAAGAAGGTTTTCGACCATTCCATAATTCATACAGAGTCTTGTTCGTTTTGTTATGGGGTATTTTGTTGACAATGTAATTAAAAGAATGTCACAATCCATTGTCATATATGGCGTCCGTAACCGGCCAGTGAGTTAAAATCCACCAAATGCCTCTTTTCTTTACTTTTCACATTCTATTTTATTGGAATTTTTTTTTAAAATAAAGTATTTGTTGAGAGAATTCACTTTTAATAAAATAAATGTACTCCCAGAGTAACTAATAGCATTAAAGTGCAACAATACTGAAATGTAGTTCCAAATACTTATTACAAAAATTTGAAATACAGCATTGACAGAAATAGAAAATTAGACACAAATTAAAACTCCTTATTCCAGCAGCTGACTTCTTCACATAATCATGCGCCACCTAAAATGTTTCAACGATCATTAGAACAGTTAGTGTGAATTTAATGATATCTGAACTCTTAATTATTACACAGTGTTAGAATGATATACACATTAAACGGTTAGTCAGAATTTAGTAGGGAGCGACTCCACATTTTATATGGTGGACATGATCATTCCTTATAGCCACCTGGCCGTTGCCCCCACCCTTATTGCCTAGCTTCGCTGGTACGCTTATCGTCCCCCAGCAGCCAGAACGCCGTTTAACCCATTATTCTTTCAGGCATCATTTTTATTCATTTCCACTTTTCATCATTCTTTTTTATTTTCTTTATTCATTTTTATTTTTTCACAATTTCTTTATATCAAGCATTCATATGAAATAAAAACTAGTTCAGATATCAAAGATTCACCTGGTCTAATAGAATCTTGTTTCAAAATGCTCCAAATCTAAAATAGGCAACAAATACTACTTTTAAAAAAATATTCACATATTGTCCTTACTTTAAAAGTGATTAAAATAAAATTATATTTTAATATTTTCATAAATACTCAAGCTTTTTAACTTAAATTCATTATTATGAATCATTAAAGATATGCTTAAATATTTAACTTTATTTTTTTCATAACATGTAAAAATATAAATTTTGGTTTTAAGATTCGGTTTTTTTTATAACATATAAAATTACATACATACTTTTTATTAAAAATTTTTTATCTTTTAAAATAACTATTTTCTTATTAAATAATAGGATTGTTTCTATAAAGTATTGATTAACAAAATATATAGTTTAATTATTTTTTTTCCATAACTTAACAAAATCTAATTTTATTATTATTATTATTATTTATAATAATGCACATCTCCTCAACCACAATCCAACAAAACAACAGAAAACACACATGTTTATTTTAGTTTAAACTTTAATTTTTTTATTTATAAAATCTTATTCTTATTCCAAGTTATTTAAAATATTTACATCAATATATTCAAGTTTCTAAATAATAAAATAATATTAATTTATTGAAATAATAATAAAATAATATTTTTGGCATAACTTTTAATTTTATTCTATATATATTATATATATATTTATGCTAAAAAGCAAAATAACCTAGACCCGATCAGAACATCCCATCAACAAAACTCAAACCAAAGCAACGTGCTCAGGCCATGCACGCTGTGTGTGCCTGTGACGTTTTTCGTTTTGGTTTTTCGACTTAATTTTAGGATGTGCGTTCGGACAAATCGGGTGTCGGTTTTGACCGTTGTTTGCGGCTACACGTAGGCGGCAGTAAGGTGATCCTAACAAAACTTACCGTGATTGAATCGGAGGTACAGAGTAACGGATATCATGGTCCAAATTTGGCCAAAAAAAACTGTGTTTTATACATAAAATCATAAAATGTAGATTTTTGATTCGGGTTTGCCGGAATAGTTTTCTGACGATCGACACCGTTCACTGGCGGCGATAGGTCGTCAAAAGTCTAGTTCCAAGGTATTGAGTGGCAGTGACAGTGGGTCGTTACAGAAACTGTGCGTGACAAAAATATGAAATCTTTGTGTATATAAACGTGTGGAACGAAATGGGCCGTATGGGGGGTTTTCAAGGGTGCTGGAGGCACCGGTGGTGGTCACTGGTGGTCTCTGGTGACACTAATGGTGTTGATCAGACAGAACCACCAATAGAGAAGAGAGGATGATATATATATATATATATATATACACACACAATCGGGGAGAGAGTAAGAGAGAGAGCAAACCAAGGGAGAGAGTGGCCGGTGGTCGACGGGGCGACGTCAGGGTCACCGACGATGATGGACGGCGGCGCCGGAGGTGGCTGGCGGCGTGGGACACGGTGATGGGGCGACGAGTCGGCTACTGCTCTCTGTTTTTTTTTTTCCCCTCTAACTCTCAATTATTAGTGTGAAGCAACCAAGCCTATTCTTACGTGTATATATAGGCAGAATAGGAAACCAATGGAACTCAGCATTAATGTCCCAGATAAATGCGATTAAAGGTGATTTTTAATCCGTTCATAACTCCTGTACGTTTATAACATTAACTTCTCTTAATAATTTTATTAAAGAAATATTATTACTATAATTATATCCATATACATGTAATAGAGTGAATATAATATATATATATATAATTAAATACATATTATGATTAAATATTATTATTTTCGCATTTAATGTATATCCTAATCGTAACGGAAAATTTATTAGTATCGCGCAATTATGATTATTTATTTATTTATTTATTTTAATTAATCGATATTACTATTATTATTATTATTATTTATTAGTATATATATACATAATTATTTCGCGTATTAACTTTTTAATAAGTAGTTTGTAACGGTCGTAACCGAACATTCATTGTATAATTAGTATTATAATTATTATTATATTTTTATTTAATCTAATTAACTGATATTTATTTTTTTGAGGTATTATATTCTCCCCACCTTTAGAAATTTGGTCCCTCAAACTTTACTCGGGTTAGGTTAAAACTTACCGTACCCTACTCAAACTGTTTCGGATACTTGTTCCTTATGTCAGATTCTTTTTTCCATGTCGCTTCTCCTCTAGAATGGTTATCCCACCATACTTTGACGAGCGGTATCACTTTATTGCAGAGTTGTTTCTTTTGCCGATCCATGATGCGCACTGGTCGTTCTTCGTTGGATAGATTCTAACCCAACTGTACAGGTGATCGTGTCAGGACATGGGATGGGTCGGCAACGTATCTTCTTAACATTGACACGTGGAAGACATCGTGTACTTGAGCGAGGTCAGGCGTTAAGGCCAAACGATAGGCTACCAGTCCTACTCTTTTCAGGATCTCGAAAGGTCCGATATAGCGGGGATTTAACTTGCCTTTCTGTCCAAACCGAAGAATACCCTTCATTGGGGACACCTTTAGGAAAACCATGTCGCCCTCCTGAAACTCCAACTCTCGTCGATGTGCGTCAGCGTAACTCTTCTATCGGTCTTGTGCGATCTTGAGACGGTTTTGAATTTGACGGATCTTCTCGGTTGTTTCTTGTACCAGCTCTGGTCCCGTGAGATGATCTTCATCTGTTTTTGTACAACAGACCGGTGTTCTACACATTCGCCCATAGAGTGCTTCGAACGGTGCCATCCTGATGCTGGCTTGGAAACTATTGTAATAAGCAAATTCGATAAGCGATACGTGATCTTCCCAACTTCCTTGAAAATCTATTGCACAATCTCGAAGCATGTCCTCCATCGTCTGAATAGTCCGTTTTGACTGCCCATCCATTTGCGGGTGAAAGGCTGTGCTGATGTTTAAGCTGGTGCCCATGGCAATCTAAAGCTCCTCCAAAATCAAGAGATGAACCTCAGATCACGGTTTGAAACGATTGTCACTGGAACTCCGTGTAAGCGCACAACTTCTCGAACATAAAGTCTGGCCAACTGGTCAATTGTGTACGTATTCTTCACTTGTAAGAAATGAGCTGTCTTCGTGAGTCGATCAACGATTACCCATATAGAGTTGTTGCCTTTCTGCGTACGAGGTAGTCCTACTACAAAATCCATTGTGCTATGCTCCCACTTTCATTCTGGAATCGATAAAGGTTGCAGGAGACCAGTCGGTCTTCGACGTTCCGCTTTGATTTGCTGGCACTGAAGACATTTGCTCACATATG
>JAULJZ010000022.1:9080738-9095920 GCA_032270985.1 Heliamphora pulchella | reverse complement strand
ATAAAGTATAAATTTATATAATAACGTAATAAACTAATAACTTAATAACTTAATAACTAATAGTAAACTATAAATTATAAAAACTAATAAATTTTTAAATAAACTAATAAATTAATTATACATAAACTGATAAACTAATAAAATCTAATACAAATAAAATATAACTCATAATAATAAATAAATAATAAACTAATAAGTAATAAGTAATATTATAAACTATAAAGTTATAACTAATAATAAAATTATTAGTAAAAAACAAAAAAAAATAAAAACCCGCCTGGGGCCGTCCTTGGCCCAGCGTAAGGCTCGGCCCAAGGCCCAAGACCTGAGTCCGAGCCCAGTACCCCTAGGGTCTGAGACGATCCTTAGACAAAAAAAGCCCAATCTAGCCCGAATATTTGGCGCGACTCCATCGGGCCTGAGTCGAACTTGGCCTGCCCAAACAACAGCTGAGCCAGACCAGGCTGAGCCGGGTCAAAATTACATACCTATTGTGTTCTAAAAGGCTATGCAAATATGTACAAATTTATAATATACTTGATGAGCTAAATGGTTCTCTCCATAAATATTTTTCATTAAAAATATTTGAACACTTTTAATCCACAAACCGTTAACCAATTGAATTAGGACAAAAAAATCATGATTAAAATAATTTATTGTCTTTAATAGTGGGTATTCAATGGTAATTACAATTAAAAGGATTCATTATCTTTAATGGATCAAATAATGACATTATTAAAATATTATTAATATTTATATTAAAATATTATATTTGCAATAAATATTATTTATAACTTTTGTATTTTGAAATAAATAAAATAATATTATAAAAAAATCTAACATTCTCCCACTATTTAAAAATACAAATAAAATATATAAAGTTCGACAATGGGACACGAGCTAGCATCTAATGCATTATGACGATGTCTTTTAAATTATGAATCGATACTTATGATAAACATGTCGGGATTACAAAAATTTGGTAAAATACAATATTTTTATGTAACCAAACTTCTTTTGGTATAACACAACCGAAGTTGTCACCCACATTAAATTATCTAATTAGAGCTTGTTCAATGCTGGGTAGCACTAAGCGGCCATGCGCCCTACCTGGATGGATATTCACGAGTGCTTTATAGAATCTGCCTAAGTTCTCATGAGAAGCGGCACCACCTCCACACTCACATAGGTGAATGCATTAGGTGTATACTGCAATTAATCACACCACCTTTAAAAAAAGTTATGGACCCATTAAGAGTATTGCTTAACCTCTAATCATTACAGTTTGCACTATCAACATCATAGTAATAGACTCTCAAAATAAAAGTGATAGTGCTTAACGACTACTAAGTGACTTATTATTACCCATATGAATTTACTTCTTGAGATTTCTATTTATGTAAGTTAGGTTACCATCACCCGTGACTCCTGTATAGACATAAATTTTATCTTCCTCAATATTTAATTACAATGTCAACGAAATAATCAAAGACTTATCACAAATTTTAATTTTTCCTCTTTGACCACTCATAAATAGGTACCTTAAAAAGTATTTTAGACATTTTGTTTATCACACCAAAAATAATGTTCGAACAATTTATATATCATCTTAGGCTTATGCCGAAGGTTTTATGCTCAACTTATTTATCTCCACAATTATTTATTGAATATAATATTCAATTATCATTATCATACGCATCATGAACACAATTATCCACAAATGACATTTACTAAGAAATTTTATATTTTCTTTGTTTTATATTTTGTCTTGGATAATTCCCTTAGCCTTGGATAATTTCAAGGATCACACCATTAAATTGCCATATCATGATCTTGGAAAAATTAAAGTTTTACATTAATCCACTTGTGTGTCCAAGATAATTATTTTTATTTTCTTTCTCAAAATTAATAAAATTTTGCTTATTATTTATGTTACTCCCACATAATAAAATTCTAACTGCATCTCCAGCAATATGAACAAGCCATTAAATTTTGTTTTTTTTTTAAAACATAAGTAGACAAGAAGGTAATAGATCTTTAATTTAAAATGTTGAAAATTAATTTTTATAATAATCACCCTCAAAAAAGATTTGTTTATCATCATACTTTGAAAGTACGACGGATATCATAAGTATTGAACTAAAATTTTTTATTATTGTTAGCTTCAGTTTGCATAACAGATCACATTTAATTTGTCTTAGCGGACAATTGTTAATAATTTTTATAAATTCTTATTCTCACGTACCTTTTAAATGTATAAGTTTTATACTTTAATACAAATTCAAAATTTATTAATCATCATACTTTGAAAGTATGACGGATATCATAAGTACTGAACTAATTTTTTTTATCATCGTTAGCTTTAGTGAGCATAACGGATCACATTTAATTTGTCTCATAGGACAATTGTTAAGAATTTTTTATAAATTCTTATTCTCACATACCTGTTAAATGTATAAGTTTTGTACTTTAATACGAATTCAAAATTTCATCTTGAAAATTTTCAAAATATAACAAAATTCATCTTGAATAAATCAAGGCACCAAAAGTACATATTAACAATTACAAATATCATCTTGGAAAAAATCCAAGGTTTCAAATTCAAACATAACTTCTACATTTTTAATAGGATTTATCCATTTTTCATTGTGGATAATATCCAAGGATTCCAAAATAAATTTTTATATTCATCCATTATTATAATTCACACTGCAAGTCTGTGATAGAAATTAAAACACAATTAATACTATTTTTTCACAAAAAATAAACAAACTCCATAATAAATGAGCCTTTGATTATATGCATAATATTCCAAATAATCACATTATTTAAGATCTACAAAATGCTCCCACAATTTATAGTATTGACACAGTTCAATTTTTTTTCAAGCCACAACTCTTTGACATAACCGGCACAATAATTAAAAAATTTATTTATATACTTTGCCACCAAACGCCGGTGGTTTTTTTTTCCATTTTCAACTCTAACATATATATTTTTTCGAGCAACAACAAGTCTAACAAATTTTTTTAAATTTCTTAATCACAACAAATCTTTTCTTATTCAATAAATTGAACCCCCACAATTTTTTCCCTTATCACAAAATTCATATTTTCAATTAGAATCAATTAAATATATTAATTTTTCATATTCCACACCCACACATTTTTTTAATTAAATAAACTCATAATTCCATAAGATCTTAACACTGCAGCGGCTCACTTCTTATCTCGAGCTCGATACAACTCGGGAACTTGTTTCTCAGTTTGGTCGTGTCTCGGTTATGACTTTTTGGTGGATCAGCCCGGCAGCTTGGCGGTTTGAATGATCCACAGTTCAGTGTAATAATGAGAACGGGATGTGCAGCACAACCCGATGTTTGTTGCTCGGTCCCAATGCATGGCATCACAGCCACCCACCACTTGGAGTTTGGCGGCCTGATTTATTTGGCACATGGTTGGCACCTCCACAACTCAAACTTACTCTCCCAAAGCTCGGCATCTACGGCCTCTCAACAGCACGACCCTCTATTTAGAGCTCAAAACCTAGTGTCTCTCTCCTAACAATAACATCAGTATTCTCCATTTCTCCAGCATCATACTTGACTATTGAAAGTCCTCCACGACAACAGAATACTGTAGATTTTGATCACTACTCTTCAGATTATTATGAGAACTGTTTGGATGATCTCTCCCATCTAGATTGCCGGTCTAAGGACGAGGTAAATACAGATTCATTGACTGACAAGGAGAAGGCTTTGTTATCCTTATCAAAAATGGGGTGCACATTAGAAGAGGCCTCAATAGCTATGGTTAGGTGCGGTCCAGATTCCTCAATTAGTGAACTGGTAGACTTTATATGTGCTGCTCAAATGGCGAAGGCAGCAAATGCCTATCAAACATGCTAAAACTACGCAAAAGATGCCAAAGAACACATCAAATGCAAGAAATGTCACGGCTAACCGGTATAGGTCTGGAGCAGTGAGCAAAAGAATGCTACCACCAGATCAAACCTGCTCTAGAGCGCAACAAAGCCCTAGCTCAACTAGGCAAAAAAAGTCCCAGTTGGCCTCAGAGTCAAGCCTAGGCACCAAAGCCCTAGCTTGGCTAGGCACTAAAAGTCCTAGCTCCGGTTAGGCACCAAAAGCCCAAGCTTCGGCTAGGCATTAAAAGCCCTAGCTTGGCTAGGCACCAAAAGTCTTAGCTCCGACTAGGTACCAAAAGCCCTAGCTTCGGCTAGGCACTAAAAGCCCTAGCTTGGCTAGACACCAAAAGTCTTAGCTCCGGCTAGGCACCAAAAGCCAGCACCAAAAATCCTAGCTCCGGCTAGGCACCAAAAGCCCTAGCTCCGACGAGGCATTAAAAGCCCTAGCTTGGCTAGGCACCAAAAGTCCTAGTTTCGGCTAGGCACTAAAAGTCCTAGCTCCGGCTAGGCACTGAAAGCCCTAGCTTGCCTAGGCACTAAATCATGAAAACCTAGCTCGGCTAGGTATCCTAGTTCTTGATGTTGCAGGTTTAGTGATCAAAGAGTTACAAACAGTTGCTATGCGATGCTGCAAAATCTGAAGAAAGCTTATATCATGGCTAAATGGAGAGAAAGAGACAAGAAAATCAGGCTAGCTCGGCTTTGCCCCTAAATCTCATCGGAACATCGGCAGCTCTCTCGTGTTTAGTTGCCAAAGGCCTTCGGCAAGCACCTTCTCAGCAACTAAAATGGAGGCTAAACCCATACTCATTGTCTATCTCCTGTTATTATTTACCGAAAGAAAAGTTCTTCTCACCGTGTTTTGGCAAACAAGACGCGCCAAAACTCTAGCTCGGTTAGGTATAAAAAGCCCTAATTCGGCTAGAAGCTAAAAAATAACATAATTCGATGAAGTTTTTTGACACAGACCCAGGGTACATGAAGCTTTTCACTCCTCCTAACAGACCATGAAGAAGCTGGGGGCTAATTATAGTGGTAAAAAACTAATAATGGGGTTAAACTTAACTAAACACCCCATAATCATGGGTTAGGGATAGCTAGCCCTCACATTCTCTATATATGGTGGCCCTCTATCAATATCAAAGGTATCACATTTTAGCTTATCTCTCATAAATTTTTTCTCTTTTAAGGCCCGTCTAACTTGAGCGTCGGAGGGCCTCTCGCCGGCCACCGGCCGGGAGGTTTGTTTTGCAGGTATGCCGGCACGGAACACTTGGGGGCTCGGTCGTCTTCAACCTCGTCAGGTTTTTCATTACAATCAAGAGAACAATTTTAAGCTAAAAAGCTAAAAAGCTAAAAAATCCAAAAAATCAACTTTAAAATAGCTTGCCAAACGAAGATTTAATGTTGTAAATATCAGAATTCTAAAGGGGGTGTATTTAATTTTTCCTTCCACATACCGAAAGAATAAAGCTCACCTTCCATCACTTTTGCCTACTCGTTCTCTCACCTCCCCAAATCGCAACGCCGCCTCGTGATGGTCCATACTCCATGGTCCCTGTCATTCTCTCTCCGCCATTTCCAACTATCGCCTTCCCCTCGCTTCTCTTCAAATTCCACTTGCAAGGTTCATCTCCTTCTCTCTCTCTCTCTCTCTCTCAATTTCGAGGAGCGAAACGATCATGGAGTTTTTCCGTGGTTGCGTTTAATATTCTCAGTTGACTTTTACTTATCTCTTAGGGTGGATTGATAAATTTTGAATTGTTCTTCTTCTTTCCTCAAATCTACGCACTTTGACTAGCTTTAGATTCCCCAATCTTTAATTAATCTTTAGATTCCCAAATCCATACGCACGTCTGTGTTATCTATCCATTTCCTTATATATTCGATCTCATAGAGATTATTAATATGCTCCCACTTATAATCATTAGAAAAATTGGAACTGTGATGTTTATGTATTCGATTGGAAGTTGGAACTCTTGATGTTTTTGTTGTTCCTAATGTCCAATTCGAATAATGTAAGAGAATGGAATTCGTGTTTTTGAACTGCTTTCAATTTGGTTCGCAAAGAACTCCTTCGCAATTAATAGGAACATTAATGACCGAAATCAATGGTCAGTTGTAAATCTAACATGTGCGAGAATAAAAAAAATAAAGTAGGGATAAAAGATATTTATGGTATTTGAGAGGAGACATAACTGTTCACCATCTAAAATACTGGTATTCCATTGATTTTTCTCTCCGAGAAAACCTACAAAGGATGGAGAACGGATTGTTATCCCAATTTCAACTCGTGCAAGGTGTGTAATGTTGCCTTAGTTGTGCTTTAGGTAACAACTTGCCCTTGTTTGTGATATAGGTGATGCTATAGTTGATAAAAAATTGAGTCCATGTTATAGCTTTCCTGAGCTTGAACCGTTCAAAATTTAAGTATTTGAATAATGTTGTTTTGCTTTGTTTTTTGATTTTTCTGAGGAAATAAATTGAACATAAATAGTCGTGGATGTAGATGAGTTTCGACCGATGTTTCCTGGAAAGCAGATCATTAAAGGACGTGCAACCAGAATGGGTACGTGGTTTACCACATTCTTTTAGATGTAGCCCGGTAGTGGTAGACTTGTATGGGATATACAATAGAATTGAAGGAGCTACTATTGAATGTAAAAACACATTCAATGGAGTATTATGACCCAATTTTTCCCTTTTGGTTGGACCAACACCCCTGACCCCCGGCTTTTAGTTTGTTACATTATATTTGATCTTTTTGCACTAAAACTTTGATGAAGCAAATAGAAATGTTTTGTGATTGCTTTTGATTGCTAAATCTACTATTTCAAAATGGAAATATACTATGTTTCAAAAATGCGTTCCAACAAGAAAATTGCAACCTGCTAGGTAGTACAGGCGTACAATGGTTTAAGATCATCACTAGGGAAACCATAAATCCGGAGGTATTGTGCACAATTCTTGGTTGCAATGTTCTAACTTAAGTTTGTGTATTCCCTCGTTTACCATGCGAGAGTGTGTCCAAAGCGTCACTGCCATGGGCGGGTTCGTGGGTTGTAAAAAAACAGAAAAAAAAAGAAAGAAAGAAAAGCAAATTACTATTGCATTTGCATTTTCTGGTAACCTGATTTAACCTTAAAAAATGTAAAAAAAAAAAAAGTGGAAGGGGACTACACTTGTTCGTACTTTCTACTTAATAGCATTGGTTTTATGGTTAGATGTTGTTTTCATTGTTGGGAAAAGGTACAAGATTTCAGAAAATGGCCTTCCATAAGAAACACAACTGCTTGTGCTGCTTGTGCTGCTTGTGCATTGCTTTACTTTTGCAGATGGAAATTTCAGCAACTTTGGGATGTATTGTAGTTGCTAGTTTAATAGTTAGAGAACTGCAGCACGTCACTCTTTGGGGAAATTTCAGCAAATTTGGGCCATGGAATATTTTCTTCTTTTATGATTAGCTGACAATAGCCTGTCATTCATCAGTGGTAGCACCTATGCTATTTTTGTTTGAGAACTGTGAATCTATATTTGAGTTTCACTGAAGTTTCTAATTGCATTGCTTATTCTATGTAATTTGAATAGAGTGCTGCTCAAATACTATAGCAGGCCAAAATAAATACTTTAATAATTGGCAGAGTTCCTTCTGCTGCCACTGCTGCTGTTTTTTTTTGTTTCTGTGTTGTGCTTGGTTCCTCAGCCATACCTTTCTTTTTTATTCTTCACTTCATCCCTACTGATTGTTATTCATTACCATGTGCAGCTGTGTATTGTCTTCTATGCAAATTCGAGCACTTCTACTTATTTCTGAAAGAACTACATTGTAAACTTGGTTTTCAGTTCATCCTTTCGTCAAGTCGTCAGCAGTTTGATATTGTTTGTGATCCCAGAAGAGAAAAGCCCGTGTAAAGATTTTCGTCTTGGCCCTGATGACTTTATATTGAAGGGGGTAATACGTATCAAAAAAATAGAAAAGGGCCCTACCTATCACTTCCAAATGGAGGACATTCAGCTCAGTATCAACTTGGAAGTTGTAATTTGTCCAATATGCTTGGATTTCCCTCACAATGGTGTTTTGCTCCAATGCTCGTCCTATGCGCAAGGATGCCGGCCTTTTGTATGTGACACAGATCATTTGCATTCGAATTGTCTAGGCAGATTCAAAACTGCATATGGGATGCCATCTGGCTCACAATTGCCTTCCACGTCTTCCACATCTTCCACGTCTGATGCAACTTCCTCAGAGAACATGCACCAAATATTTTCAGAATCCAGTGCCAAGCCATATTGTCCTTTATGTAGAGGTGAAGTTACTGGTTGGATTATTGTTGATAAAGCGCGGGTACATTTGAATGAGAAGAAACGCTGTTGCGAAGAGAATCATTGCACTTTTAAGGGCACTTACTCTGAACTTCGGGAACATGCTCAACTAGAGCATCCTCATGGGTGCCCTTCTAAAGTTGATCCTGCACGACAACTTGATTGGGATAACTTCCAACAATCCTCTGAGATAATAGAAGTTTTAAGCACTATCCAAGCAGAAGTCCCACGCGGTGTGGTTTTGGGAGATTATGTGATCGAATATGGGGACAATGACACTGCAGATGAGTTTGAGGACTTCCCTGGTGATGAAGGCAATTGGTGGACATCATGTATCTTATATCATGTATTTGATAATTTCAGGACTTCTAGAAACAGAAGAAGGTCAAGAGCCAATGATTCGAGAAGAGGAAATCGCAATTTGAGTTATCAAACGTCTCATTCTGACGAGGGTTCTGTCACATCTGTAGAATTTGTAGAGTATAGAGTTGATTATACAGATGATGAGTCTGTAAGTAGTGACCAATCGAGGCGTAGAGCAGGTCATCACAGGTCAGTAATAACTTCTTTATTTTTTGATTTTTTTTTGTGATGTGTAGAACTCGGGTTCCCAGGTTTGTTTTGATTATGGTCGCTTGTGATGTGTTTGTTTTGCTTTCATTCTTGCCTTTTTTGTTTTCCTCGATGTTCATGTCCCAGTTTAGTTCTTATATTTTTCATTCTTTTAAAATATGTATCTGCTTTGGGACACAAATTTAGAAATTATTTTAGAAAAACATTGTGCCCTCCTCTCCCACTTTCTCAAACTTTTAGCTTTATATGAGACAATATATCAGCATGTGGACCAACCTGTGACATCTAGGCTTTCTAGATTTTACATAATTTAGAACTTAGGCAGTCTAGAATCAAACCGAACTGAGTCTTGTATTCCAATCACATGCGTTGGATATCATTTTTTCCATTATGCTCATCATGCGCTCTAGGTTCAATTACCACAACATTCCATGGAATTTTACATATAGGTTTGGTTATAATAATAATCTTACCACTCTTTCTAATCAGTCTCATTGTAAATGACCAAACCATCTCTCTTACCATTTCCGAATGTTTTCATTTGTGATTATCTTTCTTATATGACCATACATTCATCTTTCTCATCCCAGTTATGATCATTTTGTTTATATATTGTTTTTTAATTGCTCAACATTTTCTCTCTTATAAAATAACTAGCTTTATAGAAAAGAAGATATCATATGGGCCTGTCTTTGGGCAAGCAATCTAACCACACAAAGCCTTAGACCCAATTGCCCATGAAAAAGATGAGGGTATCAAATCTACTGACTAAGAAGAGGTTATTGTGCAATATCTTATTCTCAATGACCGGATCTCGCACTGACTCCTGACCGGGACATGCAAAAAGATCAAAGAAATAACTTTGTTGCACCTATATTCCGATCAGAACCAGGGAAAGGGGATCGGAGAGTAGTCAACTCTGGACATCTTTTTCCAAAGAACTCACATGTTCAGTTAAGGAATTTCCACCCAAGTAAATATACCTATTTAAAAAAAAGAAGAAGAAGAAAGGATTTAATCTAGCCACAGAAACCTGCAGCTATCTTGGTTAAGAACAGTTCCTAGAGGGATCAATAAATACCTAAATAGTAGGGGCGATGCCATGTTGAATGGTGAGGTGTCAAATGACCCCATGACATTTTTTTTTTAATATTATTATAGTATGTATATAAAATTTAAAAATATTTGACTATAAAAAATTATATTTGACTCCACAAATATACATTCAAAGTATTACTTTTTAAGTTTTGCTTCCCTCTTCTTTCAAATATACACACCTTTTAAATTATTTATATTCAAAGTACAAATTTTAAATATTTACAAATACTTTATGTATTTATAGGTTTTATTAGAAAAAATGTGGGTTGCACCCACCCAATCCTTCACACGGCCCCACACCCAACCAACCCCTAAACCCCTCACACGGCCACACCCACCCAACTAGCAATTTGCCAATTCCAATTTGCAATTTCCTAAATTTTCTCGAAGAAAGAAGTCAAAAGAACACTGAAGAGTGAAGAGTCGAAACTTGGCAGTCGGCTCTGCCTCGCGGAGAGTTAGTCTTAGACCTTTTCCTTCGAACGAATCGGACATTTGGACCTTCTCCTTCGGACCTTCTCTCTCTCGGCTCCGCCTCTTGAGTCTGTCTCAGATCGTGCGTGGTGCCTTCTCTGCTTCTTCTCCTTCTATGAATCTCTCGGCTCTCGGCTTCTCTGCTTAAATCACGACAACGAACTAGGAGGAAGGTATGATTCCAATTTTCAAACTTTGTAGAAATCTAGGGTTTATAATTTTTAATTTGGAATTTTTTTTAAAATTTTTGCATTGTTTTTTTATGTAGGATGAGATTGTACGTTGTAGAAATTTAGGGTTTATGAATTATGATGAAAAAATCTTCGATTGTATTGTAGTATGTAGAAATCTTTTATTATAGAAATCTGTGATTGTAGAATTTTTTGCATTTCTTGATGAATTGTGTAAGAATATCTGTCAAATTGCTGTAGAAATTTTGGCCTTTTTATATTGCTGTAGAAATCAGCCAAATTTTATTTTTTTATTATTTTTTTTGTTGCCTTCAGTCAATATGGACAAATTTTTTAAAAGAAAATCAACAACACTACAAGATTTGGCTTCTAGTACTACTCCTAAGCAAAGTCGCGTTGATTTGAGTGAGCTTCCTTCGGATCCAGGCCGCAGAAAGAGAATATCAATTTATCATCCTAATAATCAAGACGTAATAAGAAGATATTATTTACAAAAAGTCATTGTCAACCTATTAGCCATAATTTCTCTCAAAAAGACATTGGTGAATTGTCCCGCAAATTTAATCCTTGTTGGTTTAAAGAACATAAGAACTAGTTGGAATATAATATTGAGAATGATGCTGCATTTTGTTTATGTTGCTATCTACTTAAATTTGATATCAATTAGCAAGTAGGAGGTGATGCTTTTGTGGCAAAGGGATTCTCAACTTGGAATAAGAAAGATAGGTTCAGAGTTCATGTTGGAGATCACAACAATGCTCATAACCAAGCTTGAAAGAAGTGTGAAGTTCTAATGAACCAAAAGTAAAGTATTCAAAATGTCTTTTACAAATAGTTAGAAAAAGAAAAGAATGAATATCGGATTCGCTTGAGTGCGTCAGTTGATTGCACGAGGTTTCTTTTGCGTGGTGGATTTTCTTTTCGTGGTCATGAAGAATCTGATGATTTAATCAGTAAAGAAAATCTTTTTGATCTTTTCAAGTTTCTCGCTAATCATAGCAAGTCTATCAATGAGGTTGTGTTGGGAAATACTCCTAAACATAACATGATGTGCCATTCTGATATTCTATAGGACATTGCAAATGCTGCTGCAAGTGAAACTACAAATACTATTATCAAGTATCTTGATAATGATCTTTTCTCAATTTTAGTTGACGGTTCTAGAGATATATCAGTCAAAGAACAAATGGCTATTGTTATTCGCTATGTGACCAAAAGAGGAATTGTTATGGAGCGATTTCTTGGTATTGTACATGTACTTGATACTACTGCTTTATCACTTGAGGCTGGAATTGAATATTTATTTTTTAAACATGGATTGACTTTATCAAGAAGCCAGTAACATGCAAGGAGAATTCAATGGTCTCAAAACTTTAGTTTTGAAGGAGAATGAGTTAGCATTTTAAGTTCATTGTTTTGCTCACCAACTGCAATTAACTCTTGTAGCTATTGCAAAAAATCATATTGATGGTGAATTTTTTTGCTTGATAACTAATGTAGTGAATGTTGTTAGAGTCTCTTGTAAGAAACCAGATATGCTTCGAGAAATACAGACAGCTAAAGTTGTGGAAGCATTAAACAATGGTGAATTTCAAAGTAGACGAGGTTTGAATCAAGAAACAAGTCTTAAATGAGTTGGTGATACACGATGGGGGTCACATTATGGTACAATTTTGAATACAATTTTAATTTTTTCCTCTGTGATTGATATACTTGAGTTTGTTGTTTTGGATGGACTACACTCCGAGTAAAGAGCTGAAGCTCGTTCAATTATGAAGTTGGTGCAAACTTTTGAGTTTGCCTTTAGTTTACACTTGATAAAAAGGATATTGGGCATCACAAATGAGTTGTCATTAGCCTTACAAAAGAAAGCCAAGATATTGTAAATGCTATGACACTAGTTAAAGTGTCCAAGCAACGATTGAAGATGATGAGGGATAATGGATGGGAATCTCCATTGGCAGAAATATCTTCATTTTGTAGCCAACACAGTCTTCCAATTCCGAACATAGATGATATATTCATAGTTTCTGGGCAACCACAACACAAAGCTCTGCAAATTACAAATTTATATCACTACCGCATTAAGCTATTCTATACAGTTATAGATATGTAATTTCGAGAGCTTAACAACCGTTTTACAGTGGTGAATACGGAGTTACTTTTTTGTATGGCTTGCTTGAATTCTAGCGACATGTTTTCTGCTTTTGATAAGTAACAATTGATCCGTCTAATAGAGTTCTATCCATATGATTTTTCTCTTTTACAACTTATGATGCTTGATAATCAACTTGAAAACTACATTATTAATGTGCGCACCAATAGTGGCTTTATGGAACTAAAAAGAATTGGTGACCTTGCTAGAAAGTTTGTGGAGATTAAAAGAGATGTAATATATCTGTTCGTATATTTGCTTGTAAAGCTTGCATTACTTTTGTCAATCGCCACTGCAACAATAGAAGGCTTTTTCGGCTATGAAATATGTAAAGAGTCGGTTGCGCAATCAGATGGGGGATCAGTGGCTCAATGATTGTTTGGTTACATATATTGAAATTGATATTTTTGATACTGTTGACAACGCGACTATTATACAACAATTTCAAAATATAAAATTTCGTCGAATGCAATTATAGAGGTTTATGTATTTATATATTTTTTGTCAAAAGAACAAAAAGAATATATAAAAAGTATATTTTACTTGTTAGTTGAGACGTTTAATTTAGTTTATATTGTGCGAATAACAAATTATCAATTCTGAATGACCTTATCAACAAAAATTCCTGTAGATGCCACTGCTGAAGTGGTTCGGGTTCTTAGTCTAGCCAAAGCTCTCCCTTTCTTGTCCTTCAAGTTGCGGTAAGTGCCCCCACGGTCACCCCACTCCATCTTTCACTACCTGAGCCACAACAATAAGGCACCCAACAAAGCTATTCCTTTAATTTCTCTCTATTTACATAAATAAGCACATAATTAATAACAGTGTTATCATCTCATATGTTTTTTAATTATGCCCACCAAAGAATATGAACAACTTATTGGCAAAGAATCTTTTAACAAATGTTGCAAAATTGCGCTAACGAGATTTGATCATTAATAATGATGTAGACATTGGAGATGATGCAACTCATATAATTAAAGTAGGTTGGCTTAAGTGGATTAGTGCTTTGGACATTATGTGACAAACGATAATCACAAAAAAAGTCATTTGGCTTGGTTAGTGATTGTGTAAAACTAGTTTGACTGTTTTAAAGTAATTGTTTATGTACACTGAAGAATATGAATAACTGGGCTGAATTGTATTACTGATTATTAGATCTGAGGACTACCTTTTTTGTCCCCTTTCTTTTCTAGAAACATAGTCTCATCTAGCTAGGATTCACTAAGTTGTGTTTTCCTAACTTAGTGAAGCCGTTTGATGAAGATGGATTTGGTTTTCTGATTGGGTTAGTTACTGCTGAATGGTACACTGTGAGACCTTGGGATGTCCAGATGTGAATACATGCGCTCAGGGGTACATGCATGCATAACTGGATTTTTTTATACTGTACTTCTATAATTTGCCAATCTAATATTATATCTATTAGCCTTGTTATTTAAACCTAGATTGTAATTTATGAAAATTCCTCGTCTTTCACAGTTCTCGAAGACGGCGCTCCCGCTTCTTTGACAGTTAAGGTATCTACGGACCTGTAAGCTTTAGCTTTCTGTATAATAGTTTTTTGGACTTAAGATTCTTTCTCCCCCGTATATCCTAATCCATCTGTTCCAATGTATTGGCAACCACATGACCATGTCTCAAGTCTCATGTTTTTGAGATTTGAATCATATCATATGGTTGCCAATGTATTGGGACAAATGGATATTTAGGAACAAAGGATCCTTGGCCGGTATTTTGATTGTTCTACATTGGAGTAAAAATTTAAATATTTTGGAAACATTTCTAGGGACATGGATCATCTGTCCTTCAACTATTTCTGTCCTTCTAACTCAATGCATTGACAATCGGATGCCATGATTCGAATTTTGAGCTCACGATTTGAATTTTGAGCACACGAATCTCGAGACGTGATCGTGTGGTTGTCAATTCATTGGGACAAAGGGGCATAAATGTTTGGGGGCAGATGATGTTGTGCCCATTTCTAGGTAGAATCTGATCTGATTTTGAAACTTGATTTTCAAAATCAATTGGTTGGTTCATACCTTGTTCTGTTTTATTTTGTCACTCTTGCCATCATTTTGAATTTTCTAGCCGTGCCTGAGTAGAATTAGAGTGAAACTATGGAATGGAAGAAAAAGGCTTGGAAATATAAAATCCATTCGAAGGTGGAAAGCATTTGGAATGCTTGCAGCAGCTGATGTCAGTTACATGTATGCTGATTAGACATGATTTTCCAAACTGACTCTGACAGTGACAATCTCATGTGTTTGTGTTCACTCACTGCTTTTGTTTTTTCGATTTGTCATACCAAGTTGGGTATTTATTTATTATTTAGAAGTTCAATGTGGTTGGAAAAAAGTACACTCTTGAAAGTCCTCTTGAAGATGATCTCTCTCTCTCTCTCTCTCTCTCTCTCTCTCTCTCTCTCTCTATATATATAT
>JAULJZ010000022.1:9061744-9080638 GCA_032270985.1 Heliamphora pulchella | reverse complement strand
TATATCTTCTTATTGTTTATCCCTATTCGCCTATAAATAGGTCATATCTTGTACAGTTTCAATAGACAGAGAATATAAAATTATTTTCTCTTCTCAATTTCTTCACAATTCATATACATTATATCCATAAAATTTACAACGTTATTAATTTAAAATCTAAAAACAATTCATCTATTAATCAATTTATCTAATGAAGTTGTTTTTCAGCAATATATATATATATATGGATCTGTTTATATATATAAACAAATACTAAAAAATAAAGATTGTAAGCTTGTGTTGAAAAATTAGATTAGAAGTCCAAGCTCATGTCACCGAAATTGTAACATAAAGAAATACTAAAAATTCACATCAAATGTTATGTATACATCAGTAAATATCTCCAAGTCCATCTATATATATCTACCTACTTTCATTTGCCACATCGCTATAAGAATATTAAAAGAGAAATCAAAACTATGATGTATTGCAAATGTAGTTAAATAATACAAGATTAAATAGGATTTATATGGGTTATTTCTATTAATGCAAAGACTAAACTACGTAAGTAAATAAAATAAATTATATTATTACATTACTCCTTACACTCTTTCAAACTCAAAATGTGATAGCTAAAAGTATAGAGTTTGTCAGTAAAAAGTGAAAGGGAGTAGCAGTGTAGGTGTTAGTAAAAAAATCAACTCACTACGTCAAGAATGGGACAAACGACAAAGTGATAGTACCAGATTAAATATGCTAGCAAACTAAATAACAATCAATTTCAGTATGTGTTTATACGCTCATGAAAAATCGAATTATAGGTAATCTGAATAGTGTTTTTGTTGTCACAATACAATGGGGTATACGAAGAAAGTGAGACACCTATGATAGAAACCTCCAAAGCCACGCTACCTTAGCAATAGTATGGGTCATAACATAATACTCAGTTTCGATAGTGGAATGGGTGACCATAGGCTATTTCTTACTTTTCCAAGAAATAAGAAAATCCCCAAGAAAAACGTAAAAACCAAAGGTGGATTTGCTATCAAAAGTATTGCCTACCTAATCAATATTAGCATAAGCCGCAAGATTTAAACTCGAAATGGAGGAGACAAGAAAGTACTAAAGAATAGTACTATGAACATAGTGTAATATGCATAGTAAAGCAACCAAATGAGTAGACCAATGTGCCGAGACAAATTGTCTAACAATGTGAACAATATAGGCAATATCAGGACAGGTCAGAATGAGATAAATTAAGCAACCAACTAGCTAACAATACAAAGCTAGATTCTAAATTAGAACTTCACGAGAAGTTGAGAATTTTATGTTGGAGCTCAATAAGAGTGCCCACCATCTTGTCATTAGTGAGTTGGACTTGATAGAGAATATCTCGAGCATACTTAGTCTGAGAGAGAAGATAACCCTTAGGAGAAGAGGTAATCTCGATACCAAGAAAATAATGATGACAATCCAAATCTTTCATTTCAAATTCTTGAAACAGATGGTGCTTCACTTCACTAATAACAGCTAGTTCAAAACTAGTAATGATTATATCATCCACATATAGTAAGAGAAGAACTATTCCAGTAGAAGTGTGTCGAGTAAAAAGAATAGTCATGTGAATTCGGGAAGAAGCAAATATGTAACATAGCAGACTGAAAACGTGCATACTAAGCACAGGGAGATTGTTTAAGGCCATATAAAACTCGAGGAAGCTGACATACGAGGCCAAGAGGTTGAGAGAAGCCTAGAGGGGGATGCATATAAACTTTTTCAGATAAATGTTCATTAAGAAAGGCATTCTTGATATCTAACTGAAATAGAGGCCACTGGTGGACAGCAGCCATGAAAATCAAGGTGATGTGGATTTGAGTCAAAATCAGCTCAAATCCAACCCACAAGTCACATTGTTGAAACATGCAAGAAGCCAAAAATGAATAAAGAACAAGAAAGCAACAATCCAACCACAAACAAGATGCATACACAGTATTTACATGGTTCGGCAATGAGTGCCTACATTCACAGGCTCACATTTTCACTATTTTCAATATAGAATAGGTTACATGAGTTTTAGGCTTCAGAGAGGCAAAGAGAACTTAGAAAACAACTTAAAAACTCAGGCTACGCAAGCTCTAGTAGCGTTATAAAATGATGTTCGCACACAAATCGCTTGATCGGTCAATCCATGTTCTCAATTTTTTCAACAACTCTGCATAACTGCTGAGAGCTAGAACAGACCGCTCAAGCGGTCTGTTCCTTAGGAGGATTTTCTTCACCCCCTTGTCAATCTCCCACTTGAAGTAAATTCACTCCAAGCCTTCTGGCATCCAGAAACTGAACCAAAACATCTCAAAGCTTTACTCTAGCCAACCCCCGTGTGAGCCATATTCACGTCTTCTAAGATAGAAGACCAACGGAAGCTAAACTATCCTTCCGCTTCTCCACTCTCACAACCTTTGTGAACATATCTATAGGATTTTCATTTGTATGAATTTTTTCTAAATTAAATTGCTCCTCTTCCAACCGAGACCGGACAAAGTGATACTTGATATCAATATGTTTAGTCTTTGAATGAAACGTCGAGTTCTTTACCAAATGTATAACACTCTGACTGTCGCTAAACAATTGGCACTTATCCTGACCTCTTCCCAGTTCTTTCAAGAAACCTTGTAGCCAAATCATCTCTTTGCACGCTTCAATGGTTGCGACATATTTTGCCTTTGTGGAAGAGATTGTCATTATCTTCTGCAATCTGAAAATCCAGCTTACCGCTGCACTACTCAGGGTAAACACATACCCCGTTATACTTTTCCTGCTGTCCATATCCCTAGCTAGGTCTGAATCCACATACCTTTTTAGCTGAATTCTCGAGCCCTCGTAACACAAAGCATACCTAGTGGAACCCCTAAGATGCCTCAGAATCTACTTTACTGCTTCCCAATGCTACTTGCTTGGATTTGACATGAACCTGCACACTACTCCTACTGCATAGGCGATGTCTAGCTTTCTATAGGTCATAGCATACATCAAACTATCCACAGCTTATGTGTACGGTACCTTTGCAATGTAATTCCTTTCTTCCTCTGTGATAGCTCTCTGTGCCTTTGAAATTCTGACGTGACTTCCAAAGGTGTGCTAACAAGCTTAACACCTTTTATGTTGAAACGTTGCAGGACCTTTTCAACATACTCTGATTGTGAAAGTGTTAGTCTTAGACAACCTAAGAGGAGGGTGCATTAGGTTTTAAAATAATAATAACAATTTTAAAAAAATTTTGAAAAACATTTAAAAATCACAAAACAAATATAATAAAAAATTAATAACAGTGAAATTAAAGAGGTAAGAGAGAGAAAGTAGAACCAGATACCAAGGTTTATAGTGGTTCGATTTCTTCCAAGCCTGCGTCCACTCCTCAAGACTCTATTTGAGAATTTACACTAATATTGAATACCTTACAGGTACATTCAAAAGTCTTTACAGCCTGAAGAAGTTTCTACAAACACTCCCTATTTTTCTAAATGCTTTTCAGCTCTTTTTTAAGAAGTTAGCTCACTCTCTTAAATGATTACAGGGGTGACTCACCCTTTTACAATAAATAAGAATGAATCAGAGATTCACAAACAATCACTCCTTACAATGATTTGTTAATAAATGATCAAAAAAGTGAGAGTATTTGGTTGAAAGAGTAAATATAGCAATAAATGCTCTAAGAAAGAATAAAATCTTTCAATGCAATTAATAGAATAGTAATCCAGAAATTTGAAACTCTGAAATTTACTCATTATATAGACCACTGAAGTAATTGATTGTTGGTAGTTGGTAGAGGCAATTAATGCTTCTGAAAAAGTTACCGTTCGAACGAGCGCATTTTTTGAATCTGTTGTAGGTGTTGACCCAAAGTTCTTTGGTGTCGACACAAAGTGGTCTTGGTCTTAGTTCTCGGTCAAAAGTGTTGACTCACTACATCGTTGGTGTCAATCAAACTTTTGCATTTTTTTCATCCACACTGAGGTGTCAACTCATGGTACATTTGGTGTCGACCCTTTCATTACTTTAGTTTTTCAGTTGGCACCTTAGTGTCAACTCATATCAGAGTTGGTGTCAACTCAAGGCTTCGTGGTCTGCTCATGGCGTTGACTCATGTCTTCGTTTGTGTTGACTCAGATGAGAGATTTTAGCTACTGAAAATATGGTATCAACACTGATCGTCTTTGGTGTCGACACAACCAATCAACTTTGGCTACTAGAAAAATAGTGTCGACACTTTCTCGATTTAGTGTCGACTCAGCCAGTCAGACTTAGCTACTGGAAAAATAGTGTTGACACTGATCACTTTGGTGTCGACCTAGGTAGTCTGACTTTGGCTACTGAAATTTCGGTGTCGACGCTTGTCTTCTTTAGTGTCGACCTAAAACGCTTGTTTTTGGAAGGTGCCTTTTAATCGACTCATTTACTCTTTGGTGTCGACACATTTGGGTCAGTGTTCAGGGAATGACTTGAAGTCTTGGTGTCAACTCATTGCTTCCTTGGTGTTGACACACTTCGAGTTTCCCAGATGGTGTCTAGGTGTCGACTCATTTCAACTCTGGTGTCGACACTAGAACTTAGAGTCCAAAGGATCACTTGGTGTCAACTCATGTGCATGTTGGTGTCGACACAAGTTGATTCCCGTCAAGGTGCTGAAGTGTCAACTCATGTGTACATTGGTGTCGACTCATCGTGCTTATCCAATCTTGACTTAGTGTCAACACAGGTTGTAACTAGTGTTGACTCAACTTGGATCCCAGTCTAATACTGGAGGTGTCAACACAATAGATCATTGGTGTTGACACACTTGAGTTCTTGAAACGTCTCAAGAAAAGGCTATTAAATGATGTCGACCCTTCGACCCTAAGCTTCACTGGTGTCGACACACTTGAATTTGTCAAGCATGCTTTGCCTGTAGGTGTCGACCTAAAAATCAATTGGTGTTAACACAAAATATTATGTTCAAGAACACTAAGTGTCAATTCATTTAGCGCAATGTGTCAGCACAAATGGCATAAGATATTGACTCATTTGTTATGTAGTGTCGACACTACCTTTTAAAAAATAATTAAATATAATCTTTTTAAATTATTTATTTAGAAAATGCGAATTAATAAAATCAACAAAATCTATTTAAAATACTCTTGGGCTAACAATCTCCATTTTTTTATGACGACAACATTTTTTAAAGAATATTTAAAAAAAAATTTGACAAGGGTACTCCCCTTATATTTATGCCTTAATAACTTGAGTCAACATAGTATTCAATAATCAATATAACATTCAATCAACGCATGATACTCAACAATTTGGCATACTCAATCACCAACAGATAAATTTAAGTAAATTAACATCCATACATTTTGAACAAACACTATTCAATAGTTATGAGAAAAATCAAAATTTGTCATTCAAAGCATAAAACATTTTAATCTATACAAACAATCAGTTAATGTTTGATACCACAAGCCATTCAACAACAAACCATTCACAAAGTATAAAATATTTTTCAAACCATCATAACCACATAACCACAAACACAAAAAGAAATATATGTTTAACAGGTACAACTTTTCCATCACAAAAAAAAACTTCTTTCTTCTCTTTTTTCTCTTCTCCCCTTTTGTCATCTTTAAAGAAAGGGGGAGGGTTCACAGATCATCAAACTGCTTCTTCTTTTGCTTGTTATCTTCTTTGGACTTCTTCTTTTCAGCTGCCTTTGCCTTCACTGCCAGCGACTTCTCTAAAGTTTTCTCTTGAGCTTCTAGTGCTATGAAGGATGCTGCAACGGCCAAGTTAGCTTCTCGGTGAAGGCGTGCTTCTTTTTCTGCTTTGGTCTCCTTTAGCTTGAATTGCTTAGCCCATGTCTCTTTGATCTAGTTCAGGTGTTCGCCAACTTTCTTGCAATTTTCTTGGATAATTATGATGGCTCCTTCATTATATTCCTTCCTCACATGCTATGAGATTTGCTTGTTAGCCGAGACAGTTTTATCTATGCTGGAATACATGTTCTGACTAAGATCATGCCCTGCGTCACATGTGCACCTCACCTTTTTTCCTAGACTCTTTGTTTTACTACTGAGTTACACCAAACCCTCAACAATAGTGTCAACACGAGCACTCAGGTCATAGATGTCAGCCTCAACCTTTGTGGTGAAGGGAAGCCAAAGAGGTGAAAAGGGAGGAATGCATATTCTGAACAAGAGAGATGAGAGCATCAAGCTGTTGAGATGAGGGAGCAATGAACTGAGAGGATGATGATGATGCAACATGAGGAGGAGGGAGAGGTGAAGCAGAGGAGGATGGTACAATGGCACAGAAGAGGAGAGATCAAATCTAGGAGAGGATAAAGAGATCTGGGAGAGGGAGAATCAAATTGAATAGGGGAAACAAGAGATCGAGGAGCATGAGGATGAGGATTCCTACTTTGGAGGGAGTTACAGAGGATGGAGAGGCAAAGCCTTTCTTCTTTGTCCAGACACCATCCACTTGGATGATGTGCATATGTTTAAGAAAGGTTTTTTCATATAGGGCATGGTTGGAGAATGGAATTTCTTTTTTCCTAGAAAGATCAATCCCAAAGTGTCTAAACTCCTTGGTAAGGTACATTACATGAGGGAGGGAGGTGATAGATTTAGTGTAAGACTGGAGCATATAAGACACAAACAAAAAGCCAAGATCAAGTTTTTGGCCTTCTAATATGCACCACATGACAAACACATGAATGAAGGTTACATCTCCATATTTTCCAGACTGAGAAAAAAAAAATGATTCACAAAGTGATGCAACAGTCGCATCTCGGGTTTCAAGAGGTTGGCCTCTAGGTGTTTGGTAGGTTCAATAGACTCAACATCGAAAATTTTCTTGACAGCATCATAGAAAGAAAAGAACTCTAGAGTCCCCTTCTTCTGGTGACATGGAACCTTAAGTTCCCCATTAAGGACACCGAGAATAGTGTTCAAGGTCTTATAATAAAAAACAATTTCTTTGTCATTCACCCAATGGGTGATTTTTTTATCAATAAGAGGGTCAATGGGTTTCATGTGAAAGTAAAAAAAGCTTTACAAGAGATGGATAGTGAGGGTCTCGAATCTTAAGGAGATTCGTCCACCCAAGAGTGTTAAACTACTTAGAGAAATGCATTCCAATCGAATCGAAGAAATCAAAGCCAAGGGAATGACCAGAGAGTATCGTTCGGTTTGTGAAGGAAATTAGGTACAGATTTTTAATCTGGGTCGACTGGGACTTGAGTGATACTTCGATCCCCGTCTCTTGCGTCTCTGCCGCCGCCATCTTTTTCTTCTTGTTCGACTTCAAACTGGACCCTTTGCCAGCATCCTTTCGCTTGCTTCCTTTTCTCATGGTTTGAGGTGGCATTGAGGTGTGCCGACTCTAGGGTTTAAATCGCAGAGAGGGAAGGATGAGAGAGAGAGAGAGAGAGAGAGATGAAGAGACGGTTTGAGAAGTGAAACGGTTATGAGCACGAAATTAAAAAGGGGGAAGCCGCCTATTTATATTCTAGGAAATGTGTCGACACTTTTCTCGTAGGCGTCGACACTTTTCACGCGACACTTTTCACATTTCTTCTGGTTTTCAAAACACATATGCATGAAAATCATATATATATGCATCTACCAACTTGGTAATAAATCTCACTAGCTCAAAACATGCTTTTGAACCAACCAAACAAAATTTAATCTCACAATCTAATATTTTTAGCATTTAAACACGGTAAAAATGCGTATAATCACATATAACACCCTTTTAATGAAAGATGGTCTATAATCTTACTTAGAGAGTTAAAAACTCGACGCTTTAACTTCTCGCAAAAAACCAACATCGCCAAAACGAGATTTCGTTCGAATAGATGTGAAGTCCTCGACGTGCACAACACCGTTTCACCTTCGCAATGCCAAAAATCACACTCGAGGCAAGGAGAAATCTAGAGAGAAGGCTAGGATTTTAGGTTGTTTCTTAGAGAGAAGGAAGAGAAGCTTGTAACACAAGCTTGGGACCAAAAACCAAGGAAAGGGTCTGTCCCGCACACACTTAACCCTGACAGACCGATCGATCGGTCTCAGAACCGATCGAGCTGTCCTGCCCAGAAAATTCCTAACTTTTGCATCGCAATGACCAAATGGTCCGGAATTAATTCTATAATGCATTTTTAAGTTACAACATGCATACATCATATAGAAATAAATTATTTTATAACAACCATATGCATTTTATAACATGTTGAAAAAATATTACAAAATAAAGTAAAGGACCGGGCCTCACAACTCTTCCCTTCTTAAGGAATTTTATCCTTGAAATTCGCTACACGGTCATAGAGAAAATAATTCCGAGTACTTAGCACGGACTTCGGGCTCAAGCTCCCATGTAGCTTCCTCAACCTCATGATAAAACCGCAAAACCTTGACGTAGGCAATGGTTATCCCTTTCAACACTTGCTCCTTCGTGTCCAAAATCCTTATGGGTTATTTCTCAAAAGAAATATCGTCATCCACCCTCAACTCGGCCCACTCCAAAACATGTGATGGGTCAGGCTCGTACTTCCAAAGCATAGAAACATGAATCACATTGTGCACCAATGATAACTGAGGAGGCAAGGCCAAACGGTATACCACTTTCCCAATCCTATCAAAGATTTCATACGCCCCAATAAAGCGCGGTGACAACTTCCCACTACGGTCAAATCTCATCAAACCTCGGCGTAGCAAAACCTTTAAGAACACTTGGTCTCCCACCCCAAACTCTGAAGGCCTCCTCCTTTGATCTATGTAATTCTTTTGACAGCTTTAGGCCGTCACCAAGCGTTGTCGAATCATGGTAATCTTTTCTGTTGTCTCCCGCACCAAGTCGGGTCCTAAAACTGCTGCTTCTCCCGTATCTACCCAACATGCCGGCGACCTACACGACTTTTTATACAAAGCCTTAAAAGGTGGCATTCCAATACTGGACTGATAACTATTATTATATGCGAACTCCGCTAATGGTAAATGATCCTCTTAAGAACCCCGAAAATTCAGTACACAAGCTCTCAGCATGTCCTCCAAGATCTGTATGGTGCGTTCAGATTGACTGTCCGTCTGAGGATGAAAAGTAGTGTTAAAAAGCAAGTTCGTCCCCAAAGCTTACTGAAGACTCTGCAAAAGCGTGATATGAAGCGCGGGTCTGAGTCGAAAATGATAGATACAGGGACCCCATGTAACCGAATAATCTCACTAACATACAACTTACTCAACTTGTCCACGGAATCCTTCACACGTATGGAAAGAAAGTGTGCAGAATTTGTCAGTCTGTCAACCACTACCCAAATAGCGTCATGTCCCTTAGGTGATCTAGGAAGTCCTATTACAAAATTCATCGTGACATTCTCCCCCTTCTATTCTGATACTGGTAACGGCTGGGCAACCCTGCTGGCCTCTGATGTTCTGTCTTCACTTGCTGACAAGTAAGGCATCAAGAAATAAACTAAGCTACATTTCTCTTTATTCCTTTTCACCAAAATTGTAGGCGTAAATCATGATACATCTTGGTGCCTCCCGGGTGCAATACAAGACGAGAATGGTGGAAATCACATAACATATTTTCACGGCACGACTCTGGCACAAATACTCTCCTAGCAAATCTCAAACTCTGATCTAGGCTTACAACCCATCCCTTGGTGTTTTTCTCACTAGTAACACGATCCCGTAACATCTAAGCTTCCTGATCTGTCTGCTGAGCCTCTAGAACACGAGCAATCAACATGGGTCGTGAAACCACTGAAAATAAGGTCGCACCCTCCTTTGTCTCCTCGAGATACAAATCAAACTCCACAACCTCTTGAAGCATGTCCCACTCTCGCACGACAACAGAAGCTAAGAAATCATGAGATCTCCTACTAAGTGCATCGGCCACAACATTGGCCTTCCCCGGATGATATTGAAGATCGAAATCATAGTCCTTCATAAACTCCATCCACCGTCGTTGGCGTAAGTTTAAATCCTTCTGAGAAAATAAATACTTTAAACTCTTGTGATCGGAAAAAATCTCAAAATGCTCACTGTAAAGATAGTATTGCCATGCCTTCAAGGAAAAGACCACGGCTACCAACTCCAAGTCACGTGTCAGATAGTTCTATTCATGAGTCTTCAACTGTCGAGATCCATAAGCCATAACCTTACCCTCCTGCATTAGGGCACATCCTAAACCATCATGCAACGCATCGCAATAAATTGTGTAACCTAAACCCTGCTTCGGAATAACCAACACTGGTGCACTTGTCAATCTCTTTTTCAGCTCATGGAATGCTAACTTACAAGGCTCACTCCAAACAAACTTGACTCCCTTTTGTGTAAGGCAAGTCATTGAAGCGACTAGTTGAGAAAAGTCTTTCACGAATCGGCGGTAATAGTCTACCAAACCCAGAAAGCTATAAATCTCAAACATATTCTTCGGTCGTTTCCAACTCATTACTGTGTCAATATTTGAAGAGTCTACAGAAACTTTATCTCCCGACACCACATGTCCAAGAAACTTTGCCTCCAGCATTTAAAACTCGCATTTCTTAAATTTTACATACAAACGGTGCTCCCTTAAAAACTGTAGAGCAATACGTAGATATTTTTCACGCATCTCTTTCGATGGTAAATAGATAAGAATGTCGCTCACAAACACTACTACAAAACTGTCAAGATACTGATGGAATATGTGATTCATAAAAGATAGCTATAAAATTAACACTGCTAATCAATACCATGACCTTTTAAAAGAAGCAGAAAATAATATAGATTAACGAAAAAGTAAACTTTAGTCTTTTGACCTTGTAGAACAAGCAAACAGGTTACTTGATTTTTTTATATTTTTAGTTAAGAAAGATTTAAAAAATAAATTAAAATTCAGATTACAAATAAGGCCTTAATAATAAAAGATGTTTGTTGTAGTTATGTGTTACTAAAGCATCTAATTTTTTTTTTATATATATACAACTAATTTTTTTAGTGAATTTTGTTCAGTACTAGTTTAAATTAGTGTATTTTTTTTAAAAAATAGTAATGAGAAATCAAAAAATAAAAAAAATGTGACCAATAAATTTTAAAAAATGAGATAAGACAAAAAAAAGCTAACTTAACATAGTTTTTAGTTTTTTGAATTTTTGTTACTTTTTTCGTTTTTAGTTAATTTTGCTCAACTTTAGTCCAATGGACATATTTTTTAAATTTTCTTCATAACGAGAAATCAAAAAGAATAAAATATTTAAATTAAGAAATTAAAAAAACAGAAAATATTCCAAAAAAGTCATTATATTTTTTAGATTAAACATAAGAAATACGTTTTCAGTTTTTTTTTTTTAAAGTAAAAACAAAGTATTCACTTGATTGTGTGCGCATTAAACGACGGCAAGACCTTCAAAATTTTGAGACATGATTTTTTTTTTTTGGTGGTGTGGCATAAAACTAGTAGTTTATAAATTATAACTTGTAATAAAAGTTATAAGTATTTGATAAAAATTATAATTTGTAATTAAAAAAAAAGTTATCAGTTGTAATAAAAATTATGAGTATTTAAAAAAATTATAATTTATAACAAAAATTAATAATAAAAAGTTAAAAACTACTAACAATAGCTTTGCTAAATATATAAATTTTTAATAAAAAGCAAAAATGTATTACAGTAGATTTGGCGACTTCTTTAGTCAAAGTTACTTGTAACTTCTACCGAAGAAGTATGTTATTTGCACTTTTACCCAAATTTACTAATGTTAGAGAATATGCAAATATATAAACATCATACCATATCATCTATTCAGGTTTATATTAATATATAAAACAAAACCTTATACCTTCTTTAACTCTCAAACTCCTGTCTTGAATTGCTCAGAATTTGTAGTTTTTTTTAATATCTAAAATGTGTCAACATATAATTGGACAGTGATAAAACTTATCGACTTTGATAAAGATATGTAACATAATCTTAACGCTTATCTGGCTTCTTACGTTCAGGTTACCAGAGATAATCTGGCTACTTTTCATGATAGCTATTCCGATGATCCTAATAATCGAAATTACCCTCGCCATTGGGTTATTTCGGTCTGATACCCATTTTCCAAACAAGATTGTCCTCAAATCCGACAATGATTACTCTTTAGCTAATTCGTCCAAAATGACTAGTGAAAACGTGGTGATCAAGCTAAATAAAAAAAATGTGTTGATAAGATGTCTCATTTTTATGTAATATTAGATTATCATTTTATGTTGAGTCTATTGTTTTATTGGCATGTATTGTCATATCATGTCTAGCTTTGTGACATGTCCAAATCTCCTTTATTAAAATAAAATACTTTATATCTTGATAGGTAACAGACAAAGCACTGTTCATCTAAACGACTAGGGTGTTACCTTATACAGCACATAAAAATAATCAAATCCAGATTCTAAACGACCCCACATAAGAAATGAAAGATGAGTAACCATGAAAGATCACAAAGAACAAATCCACAAGCACACGATGAGGTTTTTCTAGATCGGAATTAGAGCCAAAAGAACAAAAAAAGAAAAGAGGAGAGATTCATAAGATTGATTTTTAAAAAAGAAAAGTGGAGAGATTCATAAGATTGATTCTTGTCAAAGAACTAATACGTAACATTCTTTGGGAGGTTGCGAATGACGTTACTCTTCATGCCGATCTTAGAGCGCATTGCCTCTACCCCCGATCGGTTCATCTCCTTCAACACCTTCATCCTCACCAACTGCTCCTTTGATTGCACGGTTGCCAATCCCATACTTCGATACCTGAGAATTAGAAGCATCACTTTCCAGTCACGATTGGATTCCTTATTTTTGTTATCCCATTTTGCCGTTTTCTTTCGTTATTATTATTTTTTTCCATTTTATTTTTGGGAGTTAGGAAGAGAGCTGTTTGGTTAAATGGTAAAATCTAAATAGAAAATCATAGTAACTAGAATCATACAATTCACAATTCATTCATAGGTCAACAAAAAATCAACGAGTGAATCTATTTTAGTACTGAATCTTACTATTACAGTCCAATTCACAAATCGGTTCCCAATTTATGATTCATACGACTCTTGAAACTATTGGATCTATACTGGATCTGGAAGTTCCAATCCCCTTTTCACCTCTTTTCTTTTTTGAAGATCACATGATACAACTTAAAAGAGTGTTGAATGTGAAAATAACTAATACCCATGATGCACTATTGTATAATATTGTAAAATTAATTTGTTTTTTTTTCTTTTATATATACAACTTCAAACTAATTTGTTTTATTTTATTTTATATATATATGTGTATATATAGATGAATTATTTATCATCGTTCTTTATAACAGATGTTAATTCTTAAGAATCTTGAATTGATTTGATTCACTATTGCAACTGTATGATTTCGATTCAAAACAGGATTCCAGATTTAACAATTATGGAAACAAGGATGTTTCTAAATGCTTTTCTTTTAGAGAGGCCCCTAATGAAGAGAGATTAGAGTTGAACCTTGAGGCCAGTGCAGCAGTGATGGCAATGCCATTTGTAGGGGATGGACGCGGCTTTTGGCGGTAATAGCGCAAGTATTCTCGAGACCCAAGCATTTTGGAGGATGTTCCATCATCAGTTCTCCGGGTTATTATCAGCTCAGATCCTCCACTTCCAAGTTCAACAGTATTGCTGATGTCATTGGATGCAACCAGCTGCTTCCCATCCGCGTCTACATAACTATAACGGACGAAGCAACCCACCATGTAAATAAAAATTAAAAATAACTAATGGTTGTCATGAAGATCCTACACTAATGAGAGATGCTATAGATGAAATCAGTATTGAAAACCAAATTACTCAAACAGAAAATATATCAAGAGAAAAAAAAAAGACAATAACAAAAAGTGATACCTGCTGCTATAATCATAAAATTCTTCTAAATCTGCGTCCTCATCATCCCCACCATCACCGTAATGAACTTTGCAATGACTTTTGGCTGCCATATGTTTTCTGACTGCTTCCAAGCTGTTGAAAGGATGGCACCTTTCATTGCAGTACAAACACATGAAATCCCTTTTAACCTGAAGAACACGACAGTGAAGTAGGATGTGTAGATAGACTTTCATTACATTAAGACAAATAATCTCATTAAATATGAATAAAAAGGATCTCACACTGAGAAAGTACAATAAAACAAACTTTTCACCTTGAGGCCGAGATAAGTAAGAAGGCCTTCTGGATCTTTAAGATACTCCACATCAGGTATGAAGAATCCATGCTGCTTGTGCATGTGAACCATACAGCTCTCTAGTGTATCATGCTGTAAATCACACATAAAGCAGCATGATGGATTCAATTCATATTCATCATCATCATCATCCATATGAACATTAGTGGCATGCTCATTTATACTCAAATGAGACACGGAATCTGTCGCTTCATCAAGCACGGCTTCCTCTGAGTCGACCTCCTCCCACTCATCAGTTTCTTCACTATCTTTATCATCTTGCTCTCTTTGTTGGGGAAGCTTATTTTGAGCACGGGGCAGGAGTGGCTTGATTATTACACTCTTATCATCTGGAAGACTCATTCCTTGGGAAGCCCGCATTGCATGACTTCGTGATTTTAGGTGCTGAGCATGAGCCTTCGGACTTCTGTATCCTTTGCCGCAAAGACCACAACTATAGAGCATCGGAGTTTCAGTAGACTTATTTTTCTCTTCAGAAAGTGCAGACTGTCTAGCAAGAAAGAGTGGTTCTGTAACCCCCGGAACTCCAGAAACCTGATTTACAACATACAAAACCAAAATGGAGAGTTGAATTGTGTAATTTGAGGAGAAATGTTTCTTCATCCTCTACCTGTCCTCCACACAAAATAACCAAGTATGATTTTCATATGGTACTCAGTCACATCCCTAAAAAAGAATCAACGCTAATCCTTTCCCAATCATCTTTCCACTGCCACGTTACATGGTCTTGGGTACAGAGTATCAAATGAGTTTGTGTCCAAACAGGCCTCCCTTGGCACAAAATCATAAGATATAAGCATATATCCAAAAGTAAGGTCTAGCAACTAGGAAAAGTCATTAACATTTAAAGGTATTGCATTTTGTATAATAGTTTGAGATAAGATTGTTGTAAATTACTGGTAAATGTACGTTGAAAGTAAATTGAATTTAGGAGTAAAAAGGGGCTTTTATGTTCCATCCATGTGAACATCTAAAAATTCTTTACCATAAAAGTGAGTTTCTTCTTCAAACGTCGTCTAATAAAAAACTTAAAAGATGTACATGTTTATTTGAGAGCGGGGTTAAACAAATATCTCATAGTCTTACCCTTGTCGTATGGGGTGACACATATATTGGAGGAAATAGAACATTCCATGTTACACATTTCCTATGCCTCTCTTTGTTCAACTTAACTTGGTAAAAGGAAATACTTAGTAGCTATGAAAAATGTCAAAAAAGCTTAATTTCATAAGTGAAAAAGTTACCACCCATTAGAAGCACAAATCCAATTATTGTCCATCTGCTTAGCCCTTTGACCAAAGAAGCATATACACTTCTACAAAGGAAGCAAGCTATGTCAAATACTCGAGTCAGACACAACACTCCTTGGACACTCCTAAATTCGTATTTAACACTTTTAACATATGTACTAATTAAAAAAATTAAATATATAATGTTCTATACTTTTTTTTACAGTTGTTGAACAGTTCAATGACATTTCTTAAACTCTTTGGACACGTTCTATATGATAAATTTCTTCATAGTAAGAATGTTTTTCATTATTCGAAATACAAATTATGCACATTACATATGTTTTGAACATTTATAAGATGAAATACAAGATTTTTAATTGTATTAATAGTATGTTATAAATTTTCAATTGCCAATGAATAAATTATTGGATTAGTTGAGAATTAGTCCTACTTTGAGACCTTATAAGAGGATTAGTTTCACCAAATTTGTTTGACTAGTTTTAGCCCCATTCTATAAAAAGATAATTTATTAGCTCCAAATTTAATATTTATATGTAAAGTAACTTTATTTTCTTTTTATCCCCTACAAATTAGCTTCATATTTGGATACTCTTTTTGACAAGTATAATTATCGTTGTATCAATACAGTAATAGAATATTGTTTTTGTTTTGGTAGCCTTTTCTGCATAGCAACAATCTATTAAAGAATTTTGTTACTTTTTTTAAATCGTTGGAATATGTTGCTAACCTATTATAGAATTACTGATAAAATTATTAGTTTATCCTATATAAAATGTTATTAATTTAAATATCATTAACTGTATCACTATTTTAGTGTTAATTCAGTTAACGATAAATTCATCAGTCTGTAATATTGTGTAAAAATTATCATTTTTTAATTAAATATTCTAAATGATATTTTTATCACTATTTTAGATTTAAGAGAATTTCAAAATGATGAGAGCTTGTAACATTAGGAATTCTGCGAGATTTTAGGCTTTTGTTGACAATTTGGGATAAATTTTTACTGCCATTTTGAAAAATAGGTGTAGAGATTAAAATAGGTCCAAGTAACAGGGAAAGCATTAATTAAGAACAATTTGGGAATAAAAAAAACTAATGAGAATAAACTTATTAAAACATATTAAGCGGGACTAATTCTTGCATCGTTAGACACAATAGGACTAATGCCAAAATTACTACAAATTATTTACATACTCAACATATAATAAATATATAAAATATAAGTTTTAAATGTTTCCAGATGTGTCGTGTCCTTCAGTTTTTGAAAATTAACATGTCGGCGTATCCGTGTCTTGTCACGGGTCCGTGTCCATACTACGTAGCCCCTGACCATCCTTCAACCCTTAAAAACCTCAAGCGCACAAGCGTTGCCATTGCCTTCCCACTCAAAAACAAATTGCACACTACTTTTCTTCTTTTCTTTTCTTTTCTTTTCTTTTCTTTTCCTTTTGATAAGTGAAAAATGAACCTTCTTATTCTATATTTTTTTCCTAGTACTATCCCAGATCAGATTGCTACTACAGGCAGTGATACCATCTTTCAATTTAGTATTGGCAAATAGAAGTACCACCATAGCTCACTCATATTAACACCAACAAAAGAAACCTAACTCCCCAGCAGAACCCATTCTCAAGTCACAAGTAATGGTTCAGATGCACTATAGACATAGAATGTGGAGTCCAATCCCTTGGCTACAAATTTCTTATTATGTTGACGAATGTCACAAGAAAATTGTATGTTGAAAAAAATGGTAAGCGTGAAAGCCAACATCCGATATCCAAAACCAAAAAGAACCAAAAAAAAAAAAAAGTGAAAGCCAAAACAATAAAAATCGTATTAAACTTAGAAACATACATCATATTTCATGAGCAACTACCAAAAGACCACATTCACTTCAGAAATTCCAAACGCCATTTTTTTCATTTTTTGAAATGAAGATAACGCCAAGATTTTGTAGAATCGTAACAAATAGTTTATTCTTGGACAGTTCCCAAACCATGCACATACATGCGACTATACCAATGCATGTATTGATAACATCAGTGACCTTAGCAGCCTCCAAATTGGTTAACACTAGAACAGTTTATTTCATTAAAATAATAAACATAAGCAATAAATTTATCTTTCCGTCTTGTTAAACTATTGTTCTGAATAGCTACCACTCTACTTCTTACAACTATGGTCCATTAGCTGATCTTCTCATCCCAAAGGAATGCCACTTACCACAGAGAGAGAGAGAGAGAGAGACCCCGCTATGTCTAATCACTAATTCCATATGCATGGCCACTTTGGAAACTATGATTGTCACAATTACCACCAATTTGGTAAGGACATGCTCAAAACACAATAGGATTGAGCAACGCCGAATTGAAAATAACAAACAGAATGGGAGCGTGCACAACTGATATTTCCAAATAGCTTGAAGCAAGAAAACTAAGAGAATAGCCATAATTACAGTGGAAGGGTGATGATAAACATGCATTTCTTATAAAGGTGCAATGCTATAAGCTAGTACTGTCATGGAAACAAGCAAGATATTCAATCTAAAAGTACAGGTTCACCCCAAACAGCTATGCAGGGCAAGAGGGTCCATCTAGTTCTCATGTAAACAGCCAAAACGATATTTAATCGTAATAAACTTAGAAACATACTTCATACTTCATGCACAAACTATAAATTATTATCTTATGGTGGTATTATTTTTAATTGAGGTATAGTTGACCCCATTAGAAAATTATAGTTGACCCCATGATAATATAAAAACATTATAAATTATTTCAAACACATCGCACTAAATTATTTCTCTCAGTATTTATATTTCAAACAATGATGATATATTCTTAGTTTTTAAAAGGCCACAACAGAAAGTTTCACAAACTATAAATTTATGCCTTATTTGGAAACTTGGCATTAAATCAAAATTTTTGCTTAAAGTCGCTTTAAGTCAAATAAGCTAAAAGTTTTTTTGGTGAAATAAATGGGTGATTTTAAACCAAAAAACAATAGCTTAAAAGCATAGCTTAAAGTGGCTTTAAGCTAAAAGATTTTTAAGTCAAAAAAAGTTTATAAATTTGTAAGTTTTATTTTTACATAATTTTATATTCAGTATAGATCTTGTTTAATAGATTTTGACGAATAGATTTTAAAAATATAATTTTTATAAAAAGCGAATGTGTATAATAAAAGTTATGATATTTTTAAAAAATATATAAAATTATTTTATGTAAAAAAAAAAACTAAAAGGCTAAAAGGCTCAAAGCTTTTCGGTTCCCGAGCGAGATTTTTTAGCTTTTTGTTTTAAGGCAAAAAGAAAAAAACAGGCTTTAAGCCTTTTGTCAAACAAATACTTAATTATATCACTACCATTGAACTATTCTACACAATTATAGATATGTAACTTT
>JAULJZ010000022.1:9044675-9055216 GCA_032270985.1 Heliamphora pulchella | reverse complement strand
TTTCATTTCCTGAGTTGGCCTGCCTAAAGTGCCGTAGTTGCAGCCAAAATTCAGGAACTGTCATTTTCAGACACCAAATGCATTTGGAATGACGCAAAAACACCATACATGACAAATCACACGTGCACACGCAAATGGAGATATAGATAGAAAGAGAGGTACCGCTTTACCAGTATGTGGAATCATTTGCTTGTCTCAGCTTTTCGTATCTCTTTACCTAAATAGATCGAATGGAAGTCAAACACAACATTAGTGTCTTCATTTTCAATGTAATATGCTACATAGAATTGGGCATGCATGTCGGATATGCATACATGTCCAAGCATCTGATTGACCTCATCCCCAGATCCAAGGATATAGAGACAAATAAATACTCATGTCCTCTAATTTCTTGTTTCATTTCCTAAGATAAAACAGTGTCTCTATGTAACATTAAGTATTTACAGATTCTTCACTGATTCTATAGTAACTGCATCATAAAAAGAGCACAGTAAGGAAACATGGGGGGTGCATGTTCACCAACACGCAATGTACCTCTTCATATATGAAACGAGGAGAAAGGCTCCCTGAAGCAAGCCATGGGGAAAATTTTGTTGAGTAGTCGGGTCCTAACATCCCATTCCTTGTTTCCTTGTAGATCCTCAGCAAATCCTACACACATCATAATCATAATTACAAAATTCTACGCTGTCAAACAACTAATATTACTAATTGTATTGGAAGTTAACAAAAGATTTTTATGGATTACATCTCCAAACCAAAATGTTTGCACTCTAACAATGGACTCAGCTATGCAAAATGTCTAATCCTTTCTTTCTTTTCCCCAACCCCACCCTCCTCTTATTGTCCAGGGAATTTTTTCAACGTATCAATTTCGTTTTTGAAAACAACACAATATACTTGATTCAGATAAAAATCATTATTTTTCTATGTTACCACATTACAAGTAGAAATTTTCTCATGAGTAATCGGCCTTGCAGGTGGTTGAGAATTAAGTAATAATATTTTCTATAGTTTCCTGTCTGCACTCAAAAATCTGAACTCAAGCCTGTGATACATGGACTTGGGAACGGGTATGTGTCTAAGTGTTGGTTTCATCTAATTCTCAAGTCAATGACATTGAGACAAGGAAAAATATTCATATACCTTAATGTATTTATTTTATTTTCTAGCTGCAAGGTTGCATAGAGCATTTCATGCATAATATAATAGTTTATGTCCAGTTTTATTGCAAATTCGAATGACAAAATATGCGAATGTCCGCTAATATCATACATATATCCCATACCCTTGTCTAAGTGTCAAGTTTCCGACACGGGTATTTTAGATATTTAGAAGAGTCCATGCAACATAGACACAACACAAGCCTCCAGTTCTTTGAGAACACTGACGTCTTCCAGCTACTATTAGCTGATAATTGCCTACACTGCATTTGTTACATAATTCTTTCTTGTTATTGTGTACCATTGATGGTTTGATGCACAAATGGTACCTAAAGTAATTCCCTCCCCATAAGCTTCACGAGCTATAAGTTGTACTGATAATAACAGCTCCAGCCATGAGCCATATCGATTGCCAAAGCCAAAATTTGGCAATACAGCTCTGCGCAGGTTTACTGTAGTTGTTGACAAATTTTGACAGCACTATTTTTGTGCCAAATTTGGTAGATTTTCCAAATTTTTCACATCATCCTTATCACTCTTGATCTGCCTTTTGATACAACTGTAAAAAATGAGTAGTTGTTCCAAAATAGCATTAGACTGGTGGAGCAACATTGCCAAAATATGAAGAAATGGTACTTTGGCAAGCCAAAATGGCACAAACCAGTGGAGATGCTCTAATTACTCGATGCTTTTTCCAAAAGTGAATATTTCTCAGATGCAATAAAAAGAGTGGGAAAAATTATCAGAATCGCAATAACAAACTTGTTAAAATAATTTCTGCATTTCTTTACATATCCTCTTGGAAAACATTGTCTTATTGGAAATCTCAAGGGTAAAGATGTCTTGCCTTCTTCCAGAAATATTCATTTACTCTACTAAGTGCTGCACTTTCACCGCCCACAAATCTCATCCCTTTGTTGACCTGGGGATCAAGCAAGAGGAGGAGACACACTATAAAGAAATTCAACAGTTTCATTATTATTCCTTTTGATGTGTTAATTAAAATGTAAACTTGCCTTTTCTTCTTGAAGTCCAAGCTGATCAAGAGAAGGAACAGATCCCCAATCCCCAACGTCGGGTGAAGGACCAAGTGATGATGGGATCTTAATGCAATCTCGTACCTTAGACTTCGATTCTACAGACTATAAGTTCATTACAAGCAACATACCTAACATACAAGAAATTATGTTCTACAGATCTAATAAATGACGGATTTAGAACTATGGGTATAAGAATCATACCTTACGGAACTGAGTATAAACATCTGGTAAAGAACTGCTATCAAATGGCAGGTCATCAAAATGGTACATAGTAGAGCCCCAAATCAATTGCAGTTTAGCACTGTTTGTGGAAGTTGGGTGGGCAGATGGTCCTGCAGGTGATGCAAACGCCACCTTTTGCAAACAACTGCTAACCAATCTCTCAACATTGATCTCCTCACTACAGGTTTCTTTATGGGCATACACCTACTTGATTAGATATCCACATTCTTTATTATAAGAAGTCAAAAATCATAAGAAATCCTTTCTACTTAAGTGTGGAAATTCCTTAACTGTGTGGACTCCAAATGCTTTCACGAGAGTAGGGATAATTTTCTCAGGTTTTCCGTACTGAATAAGTAAGTTCAGACCCAGCTTCATCAAATTCTTTTTCAAGTCACCCAGGCACTCAATGAGAAATTTTGCTCTCAGAGCTGCCAAAAAACAGAAACTTACATTAATTTCATGTCATTAAGTTCTCACATTCCGTCCCAGGTTTATTTCAAGAATCCCTACAAAATTTGGTATCATTCTCATAGAATTTAACAGGAAAATTTAGTTATGGTAATTTATGTTCCTTGAAAAGGAATGATGTAAAACAAAGGATATCATATGGACACTAACACCTTTCTCAATTCTTGCATTTTTTTTTTATCATGGCAGGGAAACAACATGATGCAGCTCGGGCAGTATTGTAATACTTGAAGCAATGGAATAGAAATGAAAGGAAATGACAATAGAAGAAATCAAAAGTAACGAGCTCAGAATCGGGTGAAACTGCTAGGTTGAAGGAAATCAATGTGCCGGTCAGGGTGGATTTCGGACAAATTCATCCGTTTAGGCCACCAAATTGGAATTTTTCCGTTTTAGGAAAGTTTTATTTTGTTCATGACTATTTATGCAAAAGGCAGATTGCATGCGATTCTGTCAACTCTACCTTAATCATGATGTCTTGGGTCAAATCTTTCCATTTTTTGAAATTTTTGCCTTTTGTTTATTTTAGGTGTGATTTCTTGAAAATTGCCTTTGTCGGCTATTTTCTAATGGTCTTAGGATTACCTATCAATATAAATAACGTTGTAAGCCTTAAGGCTATTCAGTCTTCGTGGTGATTAATAAACTATTGAGTTTTTCTCTCTTGCCTTTAATTCTGATATTCTTGAGAATCAACAGAATGAATAAGGTTCATGTTTTTGGTATTCATCTTTGAACCAACGAATCGAAGATTCACATCTTTGTTTTTCTTCCTTCTACACGTTTTCACTACACCACAACATAAGATATCAGTATATTTGGCTCGATGGAATATATGTTTCACTTCCATATGTAATGGCTAGAACTCAGGAAGAAGTTACCAATTGATGTCCTTAATCTTCATTTGAATTGACGGATTTGAAGGGAAAGTGAAGGTTTTGGCAGGAAAAAGTTAGTTATAATGTTGTTTGTATTATTTTTAAGAAGGGGAAGGAAAATAAATTGAAGGTTAGTGAGGGGAGAAAGGGCCCACACTTTTGAGAGATTTTTTTCCCCTCCAAAATATTTTACAAATGCCAATTATAACCTTTTTATGTCTATATTGAAAGTAACAAATTGAAGTTAATATGAAAAGGATATAAAGTAAATAAGTATTAATCACCTCCCTTCCTTTCATTAATTATTATCAAAACAAACAAGGGGAAAGAAATAGCACACTTCTTTCTCTCTTGAATAACTAAACAAGAGAAGAGATAGCTCCTATCATTTCCGTTCTCTTCTCTTCACTTTCCCTCATAACTAACACTTCCTTTCACTCTTGGGTCACTCCTTGCAATTTTGATGATAAAGCATAATTGATAACAGTTGAAATTTATCTTCCAAAAATCCAAAACTTGTACCAATACCCAAAACCTATGCCACATTATAACAGTTGAAGTTTATCTTTCAATAATTGTCACAAGGCACAACATTTTATATCACTAGGAAGACCTTGATACAAAATTGACATACAAAAGGTTAAGGCCTTATTTGTTTAGCATTGTAGAGGAGGGAATTGGAGTCAAGAAAACCAAAAAGTAGGTCTAAAGCCCATATGTCATAAATTGTCTCATGGGAATGGGATTAACAAAATGCCTGTTTGGTTTGACTTTAAAGAAGGGAATAATAGTCTAAAGGGATTGCTAGTACCTCAAAATGGGAGCATTAACAATACCATGGGGGAGGTGATATTGTTAATCCTATTCTTCTCTCTCCATGGGATTGTACACATCATCTCATCCAATGGTTAAAATTTATCCTTATATATTAATCTCATGCTATATCATATTCTAATCAAACACAATACAAATACTTAATGGTATTACGAATCCGGTCAAACCCTATACCAAACCCTAGATAAAGGCATGCCACTTTAGCATGGTGGTATGAGAGGGCCGTAGCTAGGATAATTATATAGTCAGTGTATTTAAATAATGACAAAATCAATTCATAATTCTTGAGAGAATCTTGATCCTAACATAAATTTTAATTCCTAGTCGATTTAGTCGGCCAAAATTAAGTTAAAAAAGAAAAGCAATTATCTAACCAGCAATCATACAAAGAGTTTAAGAGACTTAGTTGACAAAAAAGCATATGGGACTATTGGAATTATTGGAATTAATATATATTAATTCCGATAGGGACAAGCCGTTTCTTCTTGATATGGCTAGCCCCCGTGTAATGACTCGTTGATTTGAATTTTAAATTCCAAATGTGACCTTAATGAGTTCTTCAACTAACCTTAATTATAATTAAAGACTTTGCCCCACTTGCTCTTAGTTCGGGTAATGTTCCTAACTATTTCCCCCTTTCGAAACATACTAGTTGAATTGCAGTTGTCCACTCTAATTATCTTTCATTTCTCTCTCCACCTTTCTTCATAGACTTTGCCAATTTAGGCAAACAAATCTTGGCCCTTGATCTTGATCTTGAGAGATGAGGTGTCAACATTTTGAAAGTCTAAAACCCCCTCACTTTCCCTTAAGTGGCCAGCCACTCTTGATGGTCCTCAAGGCATGAATTGTGCTTGAGTTTTCTCTTGCTTCTCCCTTGTCTAAAGCTCTCTCCCATCCCCCTCACTTTGTTCATCACTTACTCGAAGAAGAACTTAGTGATTTTAGACCTTGAAACACCTCTTCAAGACTTGAAGGTCCTTCTTGAAGATTTCTTAGAGGTGCTTCGAGCTCTCTCCTACACTTGATTGAAACCTTTTTCACTTTGTCGCTACACTTTAAAAGACTTGAGGTAGGATTCTTACTAACTTAAGTGGATATGTTAGCATGTGTGGTGTAGCATTTAAATTGCTTGATTATACCTTTTTCATTTTATACCTTCATTTATGGTTGAATCAAACTTGATAGTTGCTATCTTCTTACCTCTCTGTCTCTTTTATTTCTATTTCAAAAGTACTCCATATTTCATGAATGTATTTCACATCTATCTTTTACATGCTTGAATGGGTCATCTTTTTTTACTATAAGTTTCATAATCTCTACTTTGTATTTTGCATAAAAAAGTATAGTTACATGTATAGCTCATCTCTTGAGAAGTCATAAAAATGAGCTAGGATGTGGAAATTAAAGGAACTTGAAATATGGGATTTGTATATGACAAACTTAGTTTTGAAAAGGTTGATTTGGCCACTAGATACAAGGATTTGATACAAGATACCTTCAGTGAGAGTCCATAAACTTGCGGAAGAGTAGTAGGCCATGTCCTTCAGCTTAGTATCCTGTAAATGACATTTGTGTAACTTTGGCACCCATAACTTGAGGGACTTGGATGTAATAGACTTAGACTTGGGATTTTGAACCTATGCTACAGATGGAGTTACCTTGGCATGGATAGAACCTGCTCTTCGACTTATGGAAACATAACATAAGAAAAGTACCTCTCAAAAACATAATTTTTGTAATGTTATTGCATATCTATTTCCATGTTTATTTTCGTTTAGTTAGTTTCTTATCGACTGTTGTGCCCACCCTATCATTTTAAAAGTGAAAATCTTGATGGAGATAACTAATGATTGATGATAACTAATGTTGTGCCCACCCTATCATTTTATTAGGAGTAGTATGTTTGTTTTGATGAATTTGAGAGGATGCAACTTTTGTGCTATTTTGTTTATTTGGAAGGATGATGCCTAAATGATGACTTGGATGAATTTTGCTTTGATAACTATGTTGTGTAATAATTTGGCATTTTTTATAAATATTTATTATTTGTTGGGTGAGTTAGGAGATGAGTGAACAACAAATAAACCTTTTTCCTTGTAAAATAAAATCAATGAGCTTAATCCTTCGTTTGGATTGAAGGGTTTGGAGGAGAAGTAGAGGATTTGAAAGGAAAAGTTTAGTTATAATGTTGTTTGGATAATTTTTAAGAAAGGGAAGGAAAATAAACGGAGGGAAAATGAGGGGAGAAATGATCTATTTTTAAGAGGTTTTTCCCTCCAAAACAGGGAGGAAACGGAGGGGAAATGAAGGCAAGGATATGATTATTTTTATAATATCAATTATAGCTTTTTATGTCTATATTGAAAGTAATAATTTAAGCTAATATTAAAAGGTTATAAAAGTAAATAAGTATTAAACACTTAACTTCCCTTTATTAATTATTATCAAACAAACAAGAGAAAAAAATAGGGGCTTTCAGCTAAAGGTCTAAAAAAATAGGGACTTCCAGCCAAAGGTCCAAAAAAATAAATTTTAACGCGCAAAGTCTATCAACAAAATTTTTAACGCGCAAGATCCAATCGCCTACAACAAATAAAATTAACACAAATAGATAAATCTATATGTAATGCATACAGATAAATTTATCTGTTGTTCATTTCTAGTATTGACAAATGTTAAACACATAAATTTATCTGTTAAGTGAAATAAGCACAAGTGCTAGACAGATAAATTTATCTGTTCCTTCAAACAAATATAAGTTTTAGACAGATAAATTTATTTATTTCGTGAAACAAGCACAATTTGATAAATTTATCTATTTTTTTCTAACATTAATAAATGCTAGACAGATAAATTTATCTGTTTAGTGAAACAAGCACAATTTGACACATAAATTTATCTGTATGCCTATTTATGCAAGACAGATAAATTTATTTGTGTACATTATACGTATTTTGAAAAGGTACAGTATTCTTTATACAGATAAATTTATCTGTATATTTATTTATGCAAGATAGATAAATTTATCTGTGTACTTTATATATATTTTGAAAATGCACAGATAAATTTATCTGTTCTAGGGTCTAACTGGATCTCGCGCGTTAAAATTTTTTATGGTGGACGAAAAACAAAACCGATAAAATAACACTCTCTTGTGTCTCTTGAATAACCAAACAAGAGAAAGAATAGCTCCCACCATTTCTCTTCCATTCCCTTCTCTTTTCTTTCCATCATAACTAACACTTCCTAAGTTAATAAAATTGTGCTCTCCATGAACCTACTTCTTTCATTAATGATTAAATAGCTAATTTTTTTTACAAAGTTATAAAGTAAATTCGGGTTTCCAAAAGTGATCGTGAACTCAATATAGCAAATTTATCCGGAAAATATAGTTAAAAGCCACCTGTTTTAACTACTACTACTCTCGGGGCCCTTGTATAAAACTCAAATTTTTACTGTAGATAGTCCCATGTCTTATGTAACTTTGGGTGCTGATATCACCATTTTAAGTTCAAAACATAAATTAGTTATGATTTTTATACCAGAATGTGTCGTTTCTGGTCCTGTCTATAAAGAAATGCAAATCTTCATTTACTGAAGTATCTCCATAGTATGAGGCCTTGTTCATTTGCCACTGATGAATAGTATCCTCAGAAGTACTTTACCCAAAAAAGTAAAATACCTATTTAACATACTCTTTAAAACTATGATAGTGACTCTCACTGGCCACATCTTTTGTACTTATTATTATTTTTAATGTCATGAATTTTAAATATTCTAATTTAATAAAATAGAACTATTTAAAATTTTATTCTAACAGTGTTCACTTATTTGCTCAGGCCCAAAACAATAAATAATCACTTTGGGCCTAAATATTTATTAAAATTTTATTTGAAAATCTTACATATTGGATCTTTTATAAATGATTTCTATGTTTAATTTATTTTTGTTATTTATATTGTTTATAAAAAACTGAATAAATTAGTAATATTGTTTATTAAAAAATATGTTAAATAATTTTATTATGCAAATTTGATGCTATAAAAAAAATACAAGAAGAGTATTATTTAAGTGATATTTTCTTATACCTGATTTAAACTTTTTCTCTAATTTTATCTTGGTATTATAATTTTTTATTAGATTTGGAGTTGATTTGATTGGAAGATGAATATTTGTAAAATATGAAGAAATAAAACAAAAAAAAATTGTTCCCAATTTTTGCAGTAAAAACTATATGACTCATTTTTAACACTTAAATGACTCAGAACCGACCCTAGAAGAGATAAAAAAAAAAAATTGAACAAAACTTAAAAGTTAAGTTAATTTTTTTATTTTATTACGTTTTTAGTAAAAAAAACTAAATTTAAATTAAAATAAGTTATTTAATAAATTAATTTTTTACATTTAATTTTAAAATTAATTATTTAAATAAAAAGTTAATTTTTTTGGCATTTTATTAAAATTAGAGAATTGTACCCTTCTATATTTTTAGAAATAACAATTATATATAATTAATAATAATAAATAAATAAATTATAAATAAAGAATAGTATTATATTTTAAAAATAGTGTAAGTTTAAATAGAATAATTTAGTATTTAGATTATTAGTTTGTTGACTTTTTTTGATTTTTTTTTCCAAACAGGTCACGTCGGTTTTTTCCATTTTTACCAAAAAGATTAAAAATCTAAGTAGCCAAACGGGCCTTTAATAGAAAGTAGGAAGAGTGAGTACCTCCAGTTTTCGGAAAGCCAAAGGAATGGGTGGTGCCGAAAAGCCGAGGGTCGACACAAAACAAGGGCAAAACCGTTTCGGACGAAGCCCAGGCCCTAAACAAAGCCTCGTTGTCCAATACCCTCAAATCATTCCTGAACCAAACAATGGCTACGCCCTTCCCCCTTTTCTTCCCACCCGATGACGACGAAATCGTGTGTCTTTGAATAGTCTGCTCCGCGATTCGGTCCATTTCGTCCGAACTCGATTCGGGGACCTGAAACGCCGCCGCCGCCGAAGAACCCGATATGGATCTGAGATGAGAATCAGTCATGGTGGAAGAGCCAACGCGGCCACGAATTTGAGGTTGAGGTGAGCGGAAGAGGGTGGCGGAGGGAGGTTGCGATGGGCGGAGGAAGAGTTTGTTAAGGAAGAGAGGGGAAGACAACGAGAGTGTGCAACGAAAAGTAATCATGGGTTTTGGATTCGAGGGAGGAGGGGGAGAGATGGTTTTAGCCGTTGGGAAATTGACACGTTAAACAGTGTAGTTAGTTTTGACGTGGCTCCTCTCGAACCCATGCTTGGTGAGTAATTATGAGGTGCTCACGGTGCATCATGTATCAATTTTACACGATATCTTTAATTAATAATGTAATAATAAATTTTATAATAAAAATATGATAATTTATTTTTATTGAGTGATTAATAAATAAGAGATTACGTGTGAATTATAATTATTTATTGGTCAAAAATATTATATGACATTACTTATATAATGTTGGAAAAATTAGTAAATTTTTTGTGCATTAACGGTAAATAAAATAAAATCATAAAATAGGACTTACAGACAGTATGAATATGATGATGCAAGTAAATCAAGGCTAGCGTTTGACACTATGTTCTTAAGACAGATTCGTCCCCGCTACGGTGCTTACGGTTTTACGGACGTCTATCTCTCAGAATATAATGATCTGAATCCCACAGAAGAAGCACTGCAATCGGTGGGCCTGTCGAACCAAACCATGTTTTGTACTCCCTTTAACGGACTCCGATACAAAGTATGTAATGAACTATATAAACTCTATCTCCTTTAAAACAAAAGAGGAACGTCATATATATAGACGTACTCGTGACTATTCAAAATAGTTACGAAACGAAAAGGCACGCCTATTCATACCAAATAGGTGCCACCAAAAAATACACATCTAGAATGGTAAT
>JAULJZ010000022.1:8999362-9044575 GCA_032270985.1 Heliamphora pulchella | reverse complement strand
TTGAAATCTCAGTTCCAAACTAAAGACTTGGGAGAATTGAAATACTTTCTTGGAGTCGAGGTGGCACGAGGTAAGAAATCTATCTTTATCTCCCAAAGGGAGTATGTGCTGGATATTCTTGCTGAAGCAAGGCTTTTGCACGCAAAGGGGGTTGAGTCACCCATGGACTTGAGTGTTAAACTTCTCCCAGATGAGGGTGATGTTTTTCCTCATCCCGACAGGTATAGGAGAATGGTTGGGAAGTTAAATTATCTGACAACAATGACAAGACCAGACAGTCTTTTATGTGAGTGTGGTCAGCCAATTCATAGCTGCACCTCGGGTCCCACATTGGAATGCCGTGTTTAGAATTCTACGCTATATCCACAGTAATCTTGATAGGGGTTGCATTGTAGTGATCACGGCTACTCTATGATGGAAGGGTATTCTAATGCTGACTAGGCGGGATGGCCCATTGATCGGCGGTTCACTTTTGGATTCTCTATATTTATCGGTGGCAATCTTATCTCTTGGAAGTGCAAGAAGCAGGACGTGATTTTGAGATCAAGTGCAGAAGCAGAATATCGAGCCATGGCCTTGGCCACATATGAGATTTTGTGGCTTCGTCAATTGCTTAGTGAGTTAGGTGGCCCTTGCAATGGCCCAACGAAGCTTTGGTGTGATAATAAATCTGCAGTGTATATTGCCACGAATCTAGTATTCCACGAGCGTATTAAACATATCGAGGTGGACTGCCATTTTATTCGGCATGGGTATCAGAATGGTGTAATCGTGTTCGGTGCGGTTCGTATTGGAGAGCAGTTGGCGGATATCTTTACTAAGTCTGTTCCAGGTTCTCGGGTTCGATACATATGTAACAAGCTGGGCATGTTAAATATATATGCGCCAGCTCGAGGGGGGTGTTAGTTTTATTATGGTTATATTAGCTTTATTATTATTATTATTATTATTCGGTGTGGTTGAGCACACCATATCTTATTATGTGGTCTCGTTATTTTATAAATAAACCGTTGCGTGCCCTATTAGGGTTAACGCCTTTAGTGAGTTTAATGTTATTCTATTAACATTGCACTCCTTGGTTAATATCAATACGAAATAGCTTTGTTATTCTCCCATGGATTTCATGGTCTAAGTTACAGACTTGAAGTGTGTAAACAATAATTATGAAATGATTCTTTAGCATAACATATATGTACATATATCAGAGCTAGCTTTGGGGGTAGGTGAGAGAAGTCCCCAGCTAGGGCCCATGAATTTTCACCAAAATTAGGGCCCCACTCGGTTTTATGTATAAGGTTGCCCCATTCTATTACCTTAGGTGGATCACAGTGGTAGTTTTAGCTAATTGTTGTCCTTTGGTCTCAAGTTTGAGTGCTCGCACTTGTGTTTAGATATTTTTATTCCTTTTCAAAGTGCGACAATCTCATTGCCAAGTTATTATAGTCATCCATAATTTATATAATTTTAAAGTGATCCAAACATTTAGAATGCTAAATAATCTGTGTAGAACATAGAAAGACTTGAACTAAATCAAAATATATTGAGGGCATAACTTTCTAATCGCATAATAGAACAACTTTCCTTGTGGAGGTTCTAAAATAATTGGTTTTAATTTCACCAATTCCTTGTCAAACACGTAAGATTGATTAATAAGCTTATGATTAATAAGCATTAGTAGTTATCTTGCAAATAAACTGCAAGAATATTGATGTATAAGTGGTACTATTACCGTATTCAACTTTTGTTTGTCAATTGAATTTTGTTCAAACTAAAAAGCAATATTTTCTCTACTTAATTTTTTATAGTCAATTTTTTTGATTTCCCTTAAAATTCGTAGGACCCCATACTACAAGGTTGCTTAAGGCCCCAAATTCTGGCCTTAGTATGTATTTATTAATGCATGCATCCACTATCCATATCCATTTTACCATAATGTCATATCAGCATATCCATTTGCATGCCCATATTATGTTGTATCCATGCCATAAAGTCCTTTTTCTTGCGAGAGGCGGCTTTAATTGCTAACGATGGTGTTCAATTGAACACCTGGATTTTTTAGTTTTTTTATATACTTACATAAATTTTGTGTTTGTATAGTTCATTTAAAGTCTTGAACACCTTGTTCGAAGACTTGAAAACCTTAGCGAAATGGTTGAACACTCGATTAAATATTTGAACAACTAACCAAAATGTTTGAATACCTAACCGGTTATTACACATTTGAGCCTCCTCATATTTGACACAAATGTAAAAGAGCGCATCCCGCTCACTTTTTGTAATATTTGCATGAAATGATAAAAATAACATCTTTAAGATCATTAAGGACAAAGCAGGAAGCAGCCACAAAGCAACTGCAACTTGCAAATAGGCAAGCAGGAACTAGAAGCATTCAAGTAGCCACAAAGGGTCCTTGTCAACTTGCTAACTATGATTCCTCAAAGAGACATTAGTGGAGTAATGCGACGATTTAATCCTACTTGGTTCAATGAATACAAGAACTTGTTGAAATATAGTGTTGAAAAGGATCCAGTATTTTGTTTATGTTGTTAACTATTTTGGATTGATAACGGGGTTATTATGCAACGATTCTAAATATGAGAAGTTGTCGAGGGCAATTGTATAAGGTCATCTATCTACAAGCTTTTGTGGAAATAATCGTATCAATATATTAAGTTTATCTTATTTTTTCAGATTTAAATAGATTAAATTAATTGACTGTCTACCGTGCAAAGTATTTTGGAGCCGCCGCTATATCTAGCTTAATATTTTAAAATTCTTATTAATACTAATTGAACTCTAGACTTTCCTTTGCATCTATTTATCTTGTAGTCATAATTTATCTTGTAGTTTGATTAAGAATCCACCCAAAATGATATGCATTCATGACTCCTATCTCATGCACGTATCCATAGCTTGTTTCTTGATCCTACTTGGTTCAATGAATACAAGAACTTGTTGAAATATAGTGTTGAAAAGGATCCAGTATTTTGTTTATGTTGTTAACTATTTTGGATTGATAACGGGGTTATTATGCAACGATTCTAAATATGAGAAGTTGTCGAGGGCAATTGTATAAGGTCATCTATCTACAAGCTTTTGTGGAAATAATCGTATCAATATATTAAGTTTATCTTATTTTTTCAGATTTAAATAGATTAAATTAATTGACTGTCTACCGTGCAAAGTATTTTGGAGCCGCCGCTATATCTAGCTTAATATTTTAAAATTCTTATTAATACTAATTGAACTCTAGACTTTCCTTTGCATCTATTTATCTTGTAGTCATAATTTATCTTGTAGTTTGATTAAGAATCCACCCAAAATGATATGCATTCATGACTCCTATCTCATGCATGTATCCATAGCTTGTTTCTTGATTTCACTTTATCTTTAATGGCTGACGTATTGATAAATACCGCTCCGCAGCACCAGATTATCCCACAACCGTGGGTACTTTGTTGAATCTTAGACTTTTAGCTCATGTTTTTTTTAATAAATAAATCCCGAATTAATGATGGTGACCTCAATAGGGTTGGCCCCAATGATCTAATGGTTTCGTATCAGCATAACGCTAAGTGTAATGTTAGTAGTTTAGGGTTATTTGTGTCCTTTAGTCGCTAGGTTAATATAAATACTCATGTTTATAGAAGTTGCATAAGTATTGCAGCTCTATTAATTGAGCCATTAATCAATTCCACTCTTTATTCTTTTTTTTTTTCTTCTCTTGTTTGTTTCTCATTTTGTATATTATATTCTTGATTTTAACTTGGTATCAAAGCGAAATTTTTTGATTCTCTTCAGTTCATTCTTCCTGTTCATCTGATCTTAAAAAGGTTTGATCAACTAGGGTAGAAACAATCACTGATTTTTTCCCAATTTTTTATGATGATCTGATCAATTTTTTCCTTTTTTTCCTTTTCTTTGGCATTCTAGGGTTTGGTTTTTGATCTGCTTGTTTTTTCGTAGATTGGCTCTTGTAAACCCTCGATTTACTTGCCTTTAGTGCCAATTTGATCTTCTCCATGGTGTCCTTGCAAGATGTTTGCGATTTCGTGTGTTTTTTTGGTGTTCTATAGCTTCAATTTTGTTTTTCCTCACACTGGCGAGTTTGGCTCCTTGTGGTTTGCCTTTTTCCCCTTTTTGTTTTTTGTTTTTTTTTACTTCCAGAAGGTTCGGTTCTCTCTTGTTTTGCATCTTGGGTTCATGTTTTCATTGTCACATATTTTTGTCTCCTTTCTTTAGTGAGGAGGAGCCTAATAGATTGGATAGGTCTAATCACAAGACCTATTCAAGACGTTCGAAAGAGCAGGTTACTCATGTAAGAATCCCCTATTGATTCTCAGGTAGAAAATACTCAAAGTGATGACTCTAATCTTTTTATTGCTCGTATAAAAGGAGTTAGGACTTGTACCTACCATTCCATATCACAGTTTGTTTCATATGCTTCATTGTCTCCTTCGTATTGTGCTTTTGTTTTGTCTTTGTCCACTATATATATTCCACAGCGTGGGAAAGATGCTCTCATTGATCCTTAGTGGAATGAAGCTATGGTAGAGGAGATGGGTGCATTGAGTAAGAATGCCACTTGGGAGCTAGTTACTTTTCCAAATGCGAAGAAACCTGTGGGCTGCAAATGGGTGTTCAGCTTTAAGCAGAAAACAAATGGGACTATTGAGAGATACATGACATAACTCGTTGCTAAGGGATTCACTCAGACATACGGCATTGATTATCAGGAGACTTTTGTCCCGATAGCCGACATGAATTTGGTTCGAGTTCTCTCATCTTGTGAAGCTAATTTGAGTTAGTTCTTACAACAACTAGATGTGAAAAATGCTTTTTTACACGGTGATCTTGAAGAAAAAGTGTATATGAATATCTCTCAAGGATCCTCATCTTCTTCCATTGCCATTGAAGGGAAGGTTTATTGTTTGAAGAAAACGTTATATGAGTTGAAGCAATCATGTAGAGCCTGGTCTAACAGATTCCTTAAGATAATGTTGAGATTTGGTTTTAAGCAAAATCATGCTGATCATTCTATGTTCATTAAGCTAGCTACAATTAAGATTATTATTCTCATTGTGTATGTCGATATCATTGTAACGGGTAGTGCTATGAAAGGGATTTCATATCTCAAAGCTTATCTAACCAGAGAGTTTGAAATCAAAGATCTCGTGCCCTTGCGTCACTTTCTTGGGATTGAAGTTGCTAGATCAGATAAGGGTATCTTCATTTCTCAAAGGAAGTATATTTTTGACTTTCTTAAGGAAACTGAATGATGGTTTGTAGGCTAACAGATTCTCTTATTGAGTCCCATCATTGGCTTGGTGAAGGCGTTGGTGTAACAGATTTGAGAAGGTGAGGTACCAATCACTTGTTGGGAGTTTGATATATCTCTCTCATACATGTCCAGAGGTATCAATCACTTGTTGGGAGTTTGATATATCTCTCTCATACACGTCCAGATATTGCATATGTAGTGGGAGTTTTTAGACAATTTATGCATGATCCTCATGGTATACATCTTGGTGCTTTATTTTGCATCCTATGATATCTTAAGCTAACTCCTAGAAAAGGGCTTCTGTTTTCCAATCATGGTTATTTGAAAATGGAAACTTTCACTTATGCAAACTGGATTGGATCCTATTAATAATAGACGATCTACCTCGGGATACTGTACTTTTATTAGTGCAAATCTGGTCGCTTGGGGCGTGCATGGTGATGCTCCGATGAGATTATACTGCGATAATAAAGCTGCCATTAACATTATCATAACCTGGTTCAACATGGCATGACTAAACACATTGAAATTGACAGGCATTTCATTGAGGAAAAGTTGAATAGAGTTTTAATTTGTATGCTATTTGTGAAATCAAAAGATCAGCTTGCCGATGTTTTTCACTAAGGGGCTTGGTAGCAAAATTTTTCACTCTACTATATGCAAATTGGGCATGAAGGGTATTTATGCACCAATTTGATGGGGGCTTATTAAGTGTTATGTTAATAGTTCAGGGTTATTTGTGTCCCTTAGTCACTAGGTTAATTGTTTAGAGAAGTTGCATAAGTATTGTAGCTGTCTAAATTGAGCCATCAATCAATTTGACTTGTTATTATTTCCGTCCCTTGTTTGTTTCTCATTTTGTATATTGTATTCTTGATTTTAACTCAATGATTATATTTTGATCACTTGATTGAGTATTGCGGGTAATGTTTGTAGAGTTCTAGCGAGTGTGGGATTTGAATTCTTTGTGCTTTAGCCCAATAGTACTTGTGATGGATTATAATTTGAGCTAGTGGTTGTCATAAACTAAGTTACATGCTTTTTGAAATCCTTTCGTCTTATATGCAGGAAGACTGGGAGTGTGGTACCCTGTCATCTTGTTTTCTCTAGAGATATTAGCTTTAAAGGGGCTTTTTCAGAATCGTTAAATGGTTTTTTTTTAGATGTATAAAATTTCTATCAACGAAATGCATCTTTTCCATCAGATTTAAGGAACGTTGTAAAGATCTATATTGGAGTAAGTTAAAATGACTTTGGTAATTGTGAGAGATCATATAGCCCCACCACAAAGGACTGTGTTACACACTTACGCCCATCTTGATGTCCACAGAAGAGTTAGGAAGCCCCGTCTTCGGACTTGTTGCAAGTGTCAGCTACTACTTAGAAAGGGCGCCCAGTGTTAGTTTTTCCTATGCTAGAAGTTGTTCATAGCATACTTTACGTTGCTCATGCATGCGATGTCTTCTTTTGAGAAATAAATCAAGACATATTTGGTGTGTGTTGAGTTGCATTTCCAAGAATGGCAAACAATGTTATTGTTAGAGACCCAACACAGCCGGTGTTAAGGGTTGTCTAAAAGGCTTCATCAAAGTTTCTACTATAATAAAATTCATTTTTTAATTAGGTTAAATTCTAGATGCATGAAAAGTGTTGACATGTCTAAGAATATGATTCCTACTTGGAAGTGTCTATGTTAGTTAGTCTTGGACAATGCCTGCATTACTGCCCATTTGTTATCCCTGCATGTCTTTGACAACAGTGAAAGACCTTGCAAATGCCATTGCTTTCGCTGTATCACTCTTACACATATTTCATAGTTTGTTGTGAATTTTCTAGCTGTGTATTTGTTGGGAATTTATTTCCAATTTTTCAGACGAGAGGAGCCTTGGCTTTTGTCATGCTTTGGGTAATTGCATCATACTATTCCATTCTTAGTAATTTCTTTCTTTAATAAAATTAATTTGTTTGTTTTTTTGGATCTCTCCCTATTTTCTCTCAAGCATGTTATGTTATGGTTATGTTCTTTCCTATGATATTCAGTCATTTTCTTTGCTTGCTTCAAAACTTTGCCTCTTATGAAACAAAAAAAGAAAAAGAGAAAGAAAAAAATAATAATTATATGTATGCTCAGATGAACCCATAACTTCATTTTCTTACAGGTTCAAAGGCCTGAGATAGAGCCTATAATCTATCGGGACCTTTTTCTATTCCGCACCCTTGCTTCTTTCTTGAATGGCATCAGTCTTCAGAAACTGGGATGCAATGCGGAGCTTATAGTTGATGAATTTGGGGAGAAGCTCTTGGAGGAGCTAGACTATACTTTGGTATTATCCATGCATGCCCTATGTTTGTGACAAAACCATCGTGATTGTGATTTTAAAATTTCAAAAAATGAAATTCGGATGACAATTATTTGCGTGCTTTTATTTTAGTGTAGGTGCACTTTATGGTTTTTCCATGGCAGCGAACTATGGAAGTAGATTTATTCCACATGGTCTACGTAGTTACGAAAAGGAAATGAAAAAATAGATATCTATTTACATGCGGAATTTCTCTTCTAGTTACGGGGTTACCATTATCAACTTACCACTTTTATATTTTTATTTTATTTTTAGGAAGCTCGCAATATTGAAGATTTTTTGGAGAACTTTGAAAATGATCCTACTGTTAAAATTCCTCGGGTTTACAAGCAACTGTCTGGTTCACGTGTTTTGGTGATGGAATGGATTGATGGTATACGATGCACTAACCCACAGGTTGGCACATATTAATTTTCAGTGAAATGTTTTGTGATATTGCCTGTTATATTAATTTAGTCTCCATCTAACTCAGGCTATTAAGGAGGCAGGAATTGATGTAAATGGATTTTTGACTGTTGGTGTGAGTGCTGCTCTACGGCAATTGCTGGAATTTGGGTTATTTCATGGAGATCCACACCCTGGAAATATCTTTGCTATGCGTGATGGACGTATTGCATATGTGGACTTTGGGAATGTTGCTGTGCTAAGTCAGGTATATATATACGTTAAAGATGTTAAAAGCAATGCGATTCTAATGCTGTCATTCCACATAATTTTATCTAAACTGAGGTGGCATTTTCTTTGGGCTTTGACATGTTAATTACACCTTTGTTCTATTCTGGATTAATTTTTATCGTTTTACGAACTTGAGGTTACTTCTAGGTTAAATATATTTTCACTAGTTCACTCAGGGCAGTCATTTATGTGGAGACTTAATGTTGGAACGTCTAGAGATTGTGAGGGGAATAAATACATGCTCACACACACACACACACACACACACGTACAAGTTTTACTCAGAGATAGTCCGGAAATTTTCTGCAAAAGATAGTCCTAAACATTTAGGCTGCACTGGTTAATGTTCAATTAGTATCGAGTTTCTCATTTTCCTTTGAATCGAATGTTATAGTTTTATAATAAAATTCAGACATGCCACTCGGAAACCTTAAGCTGAAGAGTTACTTTGGAAGCTGTGACGCCCCAAAATCTATTGGGACATCAAGATGTATAGATAGTAATGGAGATTATACTATACGCTCAATTATATTTAAAATAAAGGATAATACCGTCTTTTTGTCTCATTCACTCTCATTAACATGAAACCAAACATTACATTAATCCAAGTATCTTGTGTAGGGGTTATATTACATATCCAAAGGACAGAAAAGGTATTCCACTAATTACACACTCCAAGGGAGCAACAAAAGAGAAGGAAAAAAAAGAAAAAAAGAACTCTGTTTCCTTCTACTCTGGACTGTATTAAGCCTGGTTCACGAATCCTCCGTCTTCTCTAGAAAACTCTCCTCCTTCACCTGGCATTAGACGCCATGAACTGCGATGCCTAGATGAAATTCAAAACCCTACCTTTTTAATATCAAAAATATTTTAACATGGGTTTCAAGTAATCGCTACAACAAGACACTTATAGCATCGCAAGATGGCATTGCTTGAGTATCATGCAATTTACTACAGTGTATTAATGAGAATGCATTGTGCATGCAACCATCCCGACCACAAGGACAACCAAGGATTGATCCACTGCTGAGGATCTAAAAGCGTTAGACTTTCTTGAAAATTAAACGCTAAAGCCATCATGATTGACTCTCGTTGTGAAATAATGACCTCGTTGCCCAGTTTTATACCCGGCTATTTCATCCCAGATCACAATGGCATGGGATTAGTCCAGCCCAGTTAGGCTGTTCTTCGACGGTCCACCTAAAGAGTTAGTGATGCATTCGCCAGCATCAAACCAAAGTTTATGATATCACGATTTTCAGAAATTCAAAAAGGGACAACCCCCATGTTCATCGCAGTATGGCCCCATTACATTTCGATACACTATGTTCCCATCCTCCAACGCTCCCCACCACGGCGGTATTTCACGGTGTTTGGCTCAAGACGTGGCACAGCTAATGACATAGCATGGCTAAAGATGTAGATGGTCCAACCATAACTCGAGATTACTACGAATCATGCAATCTACCAATGCATATATCAATGCACGTGATATGCCCACAACAATTGACATGAATTGAATTATAACAATTCCCATGAGGCATTCTTAGAACATAACAACAATATATACTTCCATTTGATAGGATTATGCAACCTATAGTTTACAAATTAAACTAGCTCATGCATATAGGTGACAAGCACATAGGTGACAAGCACATAGCACATAGCACATATGTGACGAGCACTTGGGTGACTCAGTTCCGTTTTTCCCTATTCCAGATTCAGCAACAGTCAAGAGAAATTCACTTTAACATAGCAAATCAACTCTAAAAGTCACGAAATTTGGACAGTAGATAGTTGAAAGAGTCCTCTAACTTTTTCATGAAGGGTAACGTGCATTTGATCGTTAAGCCTGAGATTTGCTAATCTTCCTCTCAATACTTCTGCTCGTCCTGACTTTCGGTCTATCCTAGACAGGAATTCTTGTCTATCTCCCTTAAACAGGAAACATGTCCCATCTGGGGTAATGGCTGTTACTTTCTTCTGGTAGTAGTCTATCAAGGCCCTATGGTCGGACAACCAATTCATTCCAAGGATTATGTCATAGATGGCCATATTGATAACGCGAAAGTCGTAGACTAGGGCTAACCCTAATAGTTTTAGTTCATAGGCTCTACATACTAGTTCTACCTTGGTATTACTTCAGAGGTTATTCAACGAACATTTAACTATCCAGGTGCTCAGGTTTTAACCCCAAGGATGCAACACAAGCATTTGATATAAAGGAATGAGATGCGCCAGAATCAACTAGTACTTGCGCTCATGAATTATAAAGTATAAGCGTGCCTTCAATCACTGAAGGGCCTTCCGCATTCTCACCTTGCAAGGCAAAAATCCTGCGTGACACTTTCTGTTGATTTTGCTGTGTTGCCTTTCCAGAACTACCGACTTTATTCTGCAATTGGTTGATCGGCCCTCTATACCCCTGCCTTGGCTGCCGGGCATTGAAGTTCCCTACTTGACTGTTCCCCCTTGCTAATTGAGGACACTCAGACTTCCTGTGCCCCGGTTGTTGTCACTCAAAGAAAACTATTGGACCTGAGTTATAACCTCTTCTCTAGCCCTGACCATTTGTCCGAAAATATGGTTTTTGGTTCATTCCCCCTTTGTGATTTTGTAGAGCTTCTTTTACTATCACATTATCTTTCTTTTGACTCCAAACTTTCCTGGAGTCCACCGACTATGCCTCAGTCACCAGAGCTGCTTGCACCACCTGAGCATAGATGGGAAACTGCATGGACATTATTTTTCCTTGGATAGCCGAATCCAAGCCCCACTCAATCTGGCATGCCTTTGATTCTTTATCTGGTACTAGGGCTATTGCATGACGACTTAACTCCTCGAAACGACTGGCATACTGGGTCATTGACACTGACCCTTGCTTCAAATCCAGAAATTCCATAACTCTCCCTTGTCTAAATGTAGAATGGAAGTATTTTTCTAAACCAATTTCCTCAAACTGGACCCACGTAAGAATAGTAATATCCCTTGTATTCTTGATCATGGGCCACCAATGATTTGCTTCTTCTTCCAATTGATAAGCGGCCAATGCAATTCGGTCATCGTCCTTCGTGATATTAATGCTATCTAGCATCTTCTTTGTAGATCTTACCTAATTCTCCGCGACTCATGGGTTCGTCTCTCCTTTGAAAGTGGGCGCCCACTGCTTTCTTAACTCTGACAAGAGCCATGCTTTTTCTTGTGGTGCGCTTACAGCTGGTCGGTTTATACTTTTAGTTAGGTTTTGCCGAACTTGCGCTAAGTTTTGTATCTCAAAATTATGGATGGGCCCGTTGCCCTCAACTGACGTCTGACTGTTAGCTCTCCCTCCTACCATCTATTTAAAAAAAATCTATGATTATGATATTAACGAGGGAAGTTAGTGTAAGCATCAAATTAAAACAGAGTAAAGTCAAAAAGTATACATCACACCATGTCATCAAATGGGTTTCTTTTATTTATTCCATGACTAAAAAGTTTATACAAGGTTCTAGTTATTTTCACACTAACTATACAACAAAACTACTCCGTACTCACACTATCTCTACAGCCAAACTACTTTCGTACTATATGTACAAGTTTACACAAAAGCTGACTTTGCCATTCCCATAACTATACAAGGAGGGAATAAAGCCTGTCTAAACCCTACCAAAAACAAAACTATGCTAAGAACAACTCTGGGAAGTCCATGCGTATGGTGATCTCAACCTCCCAGGTTACTTCTTGCTCCATAACACTCCCAGTGCAACTTCACAGACCAAGTGATGGGTGACTGGGGTCCCGTCGAGCTTGGTCCGAGATAATAAAGGCGGTCTTTGTATATAGATTCTTCTCCCCTGCATTTTGGCTTACATATCAGGGAAGACTAATTATTACGTTGAAAATTGGTCATAAAGAATGCCATAATACTGGAAAAACTAGACGTTTCCTGGTGTTAATTGTGGCACAAAGAAAACCAGACTAGTGCTTGTTGAGTTCATTGGTGTAATAGAAGATGATAAAAAGAAAATTAACTAAATACAATATAATCTCAACCGGGAGTTCTTTCTTCTTATTAGCAACTAGTCATTAGCCCATGCAATGCATAAGATGTAGGTATAATTATATTAAATTCAGAATGTTACTTCAGAATGAATAATGCAGGATAAATACGGAAACTAGTACCTTAGGCTGTCTCCAATGGGTTTAGGGGCGGAATAGTTTATAGGGTTGGGTTTTTGAAAGGTTCTGGATTTTTTGGGTAGAGGTACAATTGTTTGGTTTTAAATATGATAGCTTGCTGGATAATCAGAATAAAGGCTATTTGAGAGCCTGCTATGGAGTCCATCCATTTTTATGTACAAGTTTGTGTTTTCCAAATGAGGGCCACATCCCCCCCTGAGGACTATTCGATGGAGGTGCTCAATGCCGTTCAAGGGTGGAACCAGAAAGAAATCCCAGATTAGTGAGTACTTAGGTGCTAATGGTTAAAATTAAGGCCAATGGGTAGGAAAGAGTTATAGTTGATTTGGGTTGATTGGAATGCATTTTGGAGCTATAAAGTCCATATTTGGGGGACTGTGAACAGTAACACGAGAATAACTACTGGGTAACCTACACATAGAAGGAGAGGAAGAAGAGGAGATAGAAAGTGGTGCTTCATGCTTGCAAGGGTCAAGCACAGAATGTGGAAAGAATAAATGACATGCATATTTTTAGGTTTGCACCTTCTCCTATTCCTGCAAGTACTTATAAATCACAAACAAAACAAGTTAGTCAACTTTACTGTCCTCAATATATTAGACCTTCTGAAAACCCTATGAAAGTCCCAAGTGAGCATTATTTGGCTGTAATATAATCCACAAGAGATAAAGTAGATCAAAGAGAAAGATAGTGTTCTTATCCATTGCTCAAGGCTCCCGCTTATAGGAAGGTCCGTGAGAGTTAAATAATTAGGGAGCCTTATCTCCATTTCTCTATGGTGAGGCAGATTCCGATGACTTGAACTTGCGCCACAGTACTGAGAGCAGGGATATATTTGTAGAATATCCTATTTCCTCACTAAGAGCACTATTGCCTTGTTGGACCGGTATTGGCTGTAGTAAACTTTGCTCAGGAAGAGTTGTGTAAGGAATAGAGATCCTAATCCCAAGTTTTACTGCCAAAGGAAAGACCCTTGGATTCACCTCCATTTGAGAATGCTGCCACGCCTGGATTTTGACTCTCAAGGTGTTTTTGTAATCAATTGGATCAAATTTTTTAGCGTTAATGTGACGAGTTGAAAAGAGGTTTGGAGTTTGGTGGCTATAGTAAGGGTTATGTCAATAGAGTATCCTCCAACACAGCTTCACTTGACCAACCATAGAGAGACGTTAATCATGACACCCAAGCTCGCATTGTAACTGCTAGCTGACTAACCGACTGTTTGCTCGGTCAGCTGACACGTGGGAAGCTCGTATCATACGCATAGTAGTTCTCTCCATAGATCATCCCTACTACCTACAGTCCCATGATACAGGCCCCAACATCTAAGATCCTATCTGCCAAGCCAATAACAAAAGGGGCACCCATCCTTGGGTGATCTTGACTCCTCTTCCTGCTCCATCTATAAAAGAGGTCACTCCGTCTCTCGAATGACTGCACAAGAGAAGCTCTTTTATCTCTATATCTTTGGCTTGCTCTCTCTATCTCTATCTCTCTCTCTCTCTCTCTCTCGGGCTGTCCCAAGCTCTCACTTTCTCCACCTTTGGTGATCCTACTCCCTAGTCATTGTGTTGTAGTCCATCTTCCCACACTCCACTACTTCAGTCCATCGCGGGGTCCTACACATACATTATAAAAGCTTTTTGCTTTGCTTTCCTGTTAATCTACTTCCATTCTGCAAAATCTATAAGAGAAATATTTACATTTGTTTTCTTATTCTTTTTCAGCAAAACAAACAAATTTTGATTGATGCTGTTGTCCATGCTGTGAATGAGGACTATGTTGAGATGGCAAATGATTTTACCAGGCTTGGTTTCCTGGCTAGTGGGACTGATGTTTCCCCCATTGTACCTGCTTTGGAAGAAATCTGGCAGAACTCTTCTGCTAAAGGGCTCTCTGATTTTAATTTCAGAAGTGTTACAGGTAAGCTATACTCAATTTTTGTAATGGTGACTCATTTTAGTTTTTGATCTTGCTTTTTTAAAGCTACATCTTTTGTTCAGTTGGCTCTATGTAGGATGTGCCCTAGTTCACTTAATGGAACAATTTGTTGTTAATTGTCAGGATTATTATGATTGTTCAAGCATTTCAATTTGTGAAAAAGAAAATTTCTGAAATATTCTGGTTTTCGAAAATAAAATTCCCAGGGTGATAAAATGAGTAAGTTTCTTTAGCATGTGAGAAAGTAATTCTCTCTTTATTCACAACTTTTTCTTTTCTCTAACCCTTTAACTTCAACCTTTGCACTTCAGTTGAGTGAGAAGTCAAAAACAGGAAAGTTGCCAGATCTATTCCAAAATATGGTAGAAGAAAGAGAATAGAAAGAAAATGCATATGAAAATGCTTTTTTTATTCTCCTCTCTAACTGGCCTCTTCTTCTTTCTAGTTCCTCAAATTCTTCAATAAATTCTTTTTTTTTTCGTTGACCACATTTTCTTTTCTTTTTAACGAAAATAGGTAAATAACAATGACCTTTGTTGGATATTCCAAATAAATATCAAAATAACTTATTGTTTTGGTAGGTTTTGATGTGTTTCGATTAGTTTCAATAGTTTTTGGTTGTAATGGAAGAATTTCAATATTTCATTAATGTTTTGTTTCAGTTTAATGGGAGATGTTAACGTGTAGACAGTTTCAATGGCAACAAAACAAAATGTTATATCATGCTCCTACTAATGGCAAATAAGGCCTACATACAATCAAAATCAAGCCTAATCACATGGGTTATGTTTAAACAGATGGAAGTCTTAGGAACAAGCTAAGGGCTAAGTTTAAGGTTTTTTAGAGCCCCTATGCTCCAAAAAAAACAAAAAAAAAAAAAATAAAACAGGAAAGGTTGAACATGATTCCAATGAATATAAAGGAAAACAGGAAACCCATGTACCAAATGGCATCATGCCATTTGTTTATCACACTGAACGGCTCCACAACACTAGGTGACTCACCATGTTGCCTGATGCTACTTGATGCATGGCCACACCACACAATATGATTGAACATGATTCAAATGAATATTAGTAAAAAAGGAAACCCATGTACCAAATGGCATCAAGCCATTTGCTGATCACATTGAACGGCTCCACAACACTAGGTGACTCACCATGTAGCCTGATGCTACTTGATGCATGGCCACACCATCATTGTGTGGCGTGGCCTCACAAGGTGTTAGTGTGGTTGTGTTGATGTAAAAGAAAAGAGATTAGAAGAATGACAGAGCCTAAACCCTAGGGTTAGGTCATCTGACTATTTATATTAAATAAGAGGGATGATACACCGACATAAATAAACCGTAATACTTTCTCTCAAGCTGGTGCATACATATCGTATGTGCCTAGTTTGCTACAAATGTATCTCACTCGAGAACAACTCAAAGGTTTAGTAAATAAATCTGCTAATTGATCCATTAACTTGACATGATTTGTACGAATCACCCTCTATAATAACTCTTCCTGAATAAAGTGATAATCAACTACAATATGCTTCGTTCTCTCATGAAATACTGGATTAAAGGCAATATGAACTGCGACTTGATTATCAATTTATCACACAACAAATTCATAGGACAAGAATGCTTAAGTCCAATTTCTTCTATTATATGTTTCAACTAGATCAACTCACTAAGTATATAGCTCTCTATTCTGACTTGGCACTTGATCTGGCAACCACTATTTGCTTTTTACTCTTCCATGACATGAAATTACCTCCAAGAAATATACAACAATCACCAGTAGTCAATCTCCTATTAGAGGGAGATCCAGCCCAGTCTGCACGTGTATAACCTTTAATCTGAGTATGTCAATAAATCTGGTATAAGAAACCCCAACTTCATGCACTTTTGAGATGCCTCAAAATGTGTAGAATAACATCCCAATGACTGGCCTGTAGAGCATCTAGAAATTCACTAACCACACTTATTGAAAAATAAATATCTGGTCTGGTTATAGATAATTCATCTTTCAAACCAATCATCAATATCTTCCTGGATTTTCTAGCAACTCACTCCAATCAACCACGAATTTAGTGTTAGGATCCATAGGAGTGTTTATAGGTTTTGACCATAACATTCTTGTTTCACCCAACAAATTAAGAACATATTTTCATGGACAAGAGAAATGCTATGATGTGACCTAACCACTTCAATGCCCAGAACATATCTCAACTGGCTCATATCTCTTATATGAAACTTGGCTTGCAAGAATTATTTTAACTTTTGAATGCAACTACTGTCATCACCTGTAGTACAATGTCATCTATATACACAATAAACAATATCTTGCGAGTTGCAATACGCTTGCAAGATATAAATTGATCTATACATCTCTGAAGGCCGATAAATCTATCAAATCAAGCTGGAGGAGCTTGTTTGAGCCCATACAATGACTTCTTCCAATGATACACCAACTTTAACTCCCCTTGAGCAACAAACCCTAGAAGTTGCTCCATACATACCTCCTCTTGTAAGTAACCATGTAAGAATGAGTTTTTTACATCCAACTAATCTAAAGGCCAAGAATATGTGGCAACATCAGGGATGGAAAATCGAACCGAAGAAATCTTGGCGATAGTTGAGAACATCTCAGAGCAGTTAAGTTTATAAATTTGGGTATATCCCTTGACAAAAAGATGGGCTTTTAGTCTGTCAACGGTACCATTAGGTTGAACTTTGACAGCATACACCTAATGACAACGGACGATTGATTTGCCCAGAGGAAGGGGTACTAAGTCTCATGTATCATTGTGCTTTAAGGCAAGCATTTCTTCGTCCATGGCACACTTCCAATCATCATGAGATGAAGCCTCTGCAATAGACTTAGGCAGAGAAACAGAGGATAATGTAGAAACAAAGGAAAAATATGAAGAAGATAAATGAGCATGTTTAAACTTGTAGCTCAGGTCGAGAGAATTCTATAGAAGGAACAAAAAGGGCACTAGGAATGGGAAGAGGGAGATCGAGAACAAGATCATCTGAAGAAAGATGTGCAAGATAGTAAGGAGTGGACTCAAAGAAAGTAACATCTCAATAAACAACGAATCGATGTGACGCAGGGCTGTAACATCGATAACCCTTCTGAATACGAGAGTAGCCCAAAGAAATACATTTAAGGGATCAATGATCAAATTTATCACACCCTGGAGTAAGTTGATGAACAAAACAGACATCCAAAAATGCAAGGGAGCAAACCAAAAAGCAGATTATGTGAAAACATAATAGAGTGAGGGACCTGACCTTGAAGGATAAAGGGGGGCATACGTTGATTAAGTAACAAGCAATAAGAACAACATCATTCCAAAACACGTTGGGAACATTCATTTGAAGTAACAGAGTACGAGCAACTTCAATTAAGTGTCGGTTTTTGGGTTCATATACTCCATTATGTTGTGGAGTATAAGAGCAAGATGACTGATAGAGCATGTCAGAGTGAGCCATAAAAGAAAGGGGTGAGAAAAATATTCTTTGGTATTATCACTGCGAAAGATTCTGACATGCATATTAAACTGAGTTTGAATTTTAGCATAAAAGGCATAAAAAACAGAAAACAACTCAGAGTTGGTTGTGACTTGGGTTAGCAATGCCAGAGTTGGTCGCACTATGGTTGGTGATAATGGCTACTAGGTGGCGATAGAAGCCTCTATGGTTTTGGTCGCGACTAGGGTTGGCGATAGTGGTGATTGTAGTTCTGGCTACGACTAGGGTTGGCGACGACATATCAGGTCATGGCTGCTGTTGGTGATATCGGATCAGGACGTGGCTTGTGTTGGCAACAGTGGCGACGACTTGTTGGGTTGCAACGGTGGTTGGTGACGATTTTGCTTTTGTGTTTTTTTATTTTTTTAATTTCTCATTAATCTTTGCTCTGATACAATGTTAATGTAAAAGAAGAGAGATTAGAAGAATGAAAGAGCTTAAGCCCTAAGGTTAGCTCCTCTAAATATTTATATTAAATAAGAGGGATGATGCAATGACTTAATTAACCCTTAATTGGTTGGTTGGGTCCTTTTTGGTCTCTTCACTTTGAGACTGCAACTGTGTGGGCCTATTTTGGCTCTGTTCAAGCTTCAATTCTTTTTGTTCCTCAAATTATTCTAAATTGTAAGGCGTCTATTGTTGGGGGTTAATCAACAAATAATTTCACTCACAAGCTTCTTGAAACACGCAAGGCCACAATAGAATAGAAACGAGCAAGAAAAACAGGCAAGAACAATGTTGTGACTATGTCCACGGGCTCACACTTTTCACTTATTTCTTTGGGAGAATACAAGAATAATGTTTGGGGCTAAAGCTATAAGAGCAATTGGGTTATAACACATCAACGGCCGCAACCCTAGTAGGTTAAATTGTGCAGTCCCAAAACATACCGATCGATCGGTCTGATAAATCGATCGATTTGTCATTGATTTCGATCGATCTGTCCATCGATTCAGATCAATCTTGTCACGCCTCAAAACCCGGGTCACGTGAACCACCCAAGAAAATCCATTTTGAGATATCAAGATCCATCAAAATCACCCGAGCCTAAATGGGTCCAAGAGCATAAACGAAAGTGAGCTTTAAACTTCTGAAAAACGCACTTCCGAGAGTTTATTTTATGTAAAAGAATAACTCTAAAAGAATAAGGTCACGGTCCCCATGAGCCAAGCTTTAAAACAAACAATCAAAGTTTTCAAAATCTGCCCAGGCCGTTCGATCGGTCAATAGATCGCTCGAGCGGTCCTTGCAAGCTCACTGTTTTCCTACTGCCTGAAACAAAACAGTGTTTTTTACTGTGATCGCTCGATCGACCGCTCGAGCGGTCCGTCGAGCGGTTTGGCTCTGAACCACTTTTCAAAACACTTCTTTGAAAAACCGACACTTAACCCTTTTTCTCCTTCAAGGCATGACGAGTCAAACTAACACAAGGTTCAAACCTTTCTCGAGACACAAGAATTGATTTTAAACTTAAAACCAATCGAAAACAATTTATTAAAATGTTGAAACTAACCAAACAAGAACCGTTTCATACAAGCATGAAACTGAACAACCAACCCATGGTTCCTCGCATTATCATACAAACATTCATGCATCGATAACATGGCTTTAAGGCTTACACGACATATGTTTTAAATCTAAAACATAAAACATTATTACATGATCCATTAACAAAACCGGTAATAACTACCTAATTACAAAAAACAAAAAGTTTTGTCTTTGGCCATATCCAGGGCTTTTCAAGATCAAGCCACATGATCAAATTCACCTAAAAAATTTTAAATCCCACAACGTGAGCCGAAACCCAATAAAAACAGACTAGTATAAATTAAAAACATAACATGTAATCACAGATTATATAAACAACACAACTACGAGTTTCAAAACGATTTTTCATCCTTAAAACCACATGTTTTCATATAATCCAATAACGTCCAACAGTTTAACAAGCATAAACAACACGCTATTTTCCAACCAGGTTCCACAACCAACAATAATTCCTATGTATCTTACACTCTTTTACGGTCTTTCACCGCATGGCAGTAGTAACCCAATCATGTAATTTTTTATGGTCTTTCACCGCAGGACCAACATTTGCCCCAATTATGCAATTCTTTACGGTCTTTCACCGCAGGACAACTATCTGTCCTAATATGTAATTCTTTACGGTCTTTCACCGCAGGACAATTATCTGTCTCAATTATGCAATTCTTTATAAAAGCACACATCATGACTTATCAAAACGTTTGTACGCACACAGTTATGTACAAAATGTCTAAAAGCACACAGCTACGTCATCCATGTAACTATGGAGATTAACCAACATTTTTAAAAATGTTTCCACCATCTTAACCGAATAATTTAAATTAAAGCTCAACTCCAAGGGTTAGCTCTAAATATCAAAAATCATGTTTTCGCAACACATACATAAATTCTTCCGGCTTTTAAAGCTCATCCTTTTGAAAACCACGGACACATATGTCCAGCAACTTTATAATAAATCGTAAAAGCGCATAACATGCTTTTTATCCAACCAAACGTGGTTTAAACACAGTTCAACATTTATAGCATTTTTAAAACGGTAAAAATGTGTGTAATCACATGTAACACCCTTTTAAAGCAAGATAGTCTAGAATTCTACTGTATAGAGTTAAAAACTATAAACTTTAACAACCGGTGAAAAATTGAAGTCGTCAAAACAAGATACCGTTCGGATGAACATGAAGCCCACAACGAGTAGAACACCAATCCGCCCTCGCAACTCCCAAAACCAAGCTCGAAGCAAGCAAAAGGGTGTAGAGAGAAGGCTAGGGTTTGTGTGTGTTCTTCCAAGAGAGAGAGAGAAGCTTGCAGGAGAAGCTTCGGCTCAAAAACCAAGGCCACTAGCTGTCATTATATAGCCCACGCAAAACAAATCGCTCGATCGGCGGTCCTGCCCAAAAAGCTTCCGACTTTCAGCCACAACGCCCAATAGGACCGGGATTAAAACCAACATGCATGCATATTTAAACCAGCATATGCGTAAAACATATAGAAACAAGCCTTTCTATGATGAACAAAGCAATATACAACACATCGCATATATATTACAAAATTATAAAGGAACCGGGTCTCACAACTCTTCCCCTTTAAGGAATTTCGTTCCCAAAATTTAACACTGGAACTCGAGCCAACTGCCTCATCGTCAACTACCAACAATCTCTGATATAAAACTCTGCAATGCTGCACAACGGTAAAGATGCTAACGCAGCTCATCCCCCAAGAATGACGTCCCACGGCACAAACATGTTCCCGAAAGATAAACATCCATACTGATTGGTTCTGCAAACAAAGCCTCTCTAACGCTACGGTCATCTAAACATCGTCGGACCGATATCCCACTCACACCACCAAGGCATCGAAGTACAACCACTACTGGATGTGACCAACTCAAGGGATTAAACGCACAGCACGAAGCTAACCCACAATCAGAACCGGTCTCAAACACTCGCCACTTCTGAACTGCCGCAAATGAGCTCATCTGCATATTAAAACGCACACCAAGGACTATTCCCGTAAGTCCAAACACATGTCAAACTTTGACATTGCTCACAAGGATTCATACATATCATACTCAAAAGCTTGTTCAAGCCTTCACGATCAACCGATCACCACAAAACTTGATGCCACATCATCATTCTATTTATGTCAGAAATGTTATCACTGATGCTGACGAGATGCTCCTTCCCGAGTAAAAACAACAAACCTTTGGTTTCAGAGAAAGGAACTCATTGAATTCACTAGAAACTCCAAAGAACACATTTTTTTCTCAAGAGTTACCAACATTCCATTTAAACCTTCACCCTCTACCAATCCTCAATCAGTTCTTCACTCGCCAACCACAACTTTCAACTCGCAGAACTACTAGGTGTCACATCATTGTCAAGACCAAAACTCCACACATTTGAGATTACCACCCTGGCATCATAGCCATTAAGATCAATACGGTCACATGAACTCAAAGAGTCACTTAGGCCAGATACACCACACAGACCAAACATTCTATAGGCACACGCTTACCTACACAAATCTAATCACATCTCCTGTTATAACAGAACGTACATGTGTAACGCTGCGTTTCACCATCGAACCTTTAACTTTTAGTCAATTGTTCAACCTCTAATCAATCGTAATTGCTTCTATCCGGTATCAACCTAAACTTATTACACGTACATCGATCCCTCGAATCAACAACATTTCACAACTGGTCAGTTATTGAATCCTAGATAGTCATCAACCATACCATTCGTCCATACCTGTATATCACTCACATTTTTCCTTTACATCCGTACCACACGTATAACCATTCTCCATTAGATAACAACACATAATTTTCTAATCCTTCACCAACGCCATTCAATCCATTCATATTTTTCCCACCAAGTAACCAACCAAGACTTGCCTTTTGTACTTAAGAATTTCAAACATCAAACTCTTTGTGATTCATACCTTTACCATGTTCTCTTAATAACCCCAGTTCTGTTGTTTATAACTTGTTTCCTAACCACGAGTGGGCAATTGACAACCAACTCTGAGAAAACTAAATAGTTTGAAACGCCAAGCAGGACGCAAATCAAGACTCACAAAAGGTCTATCAGAAACTCACCACGTGAACAACCTGGTCACAAAGACTTCAACAAGGATCTCACTCTGACATGAGCCAAGGATGCCATCATTCCCATACAAACCAAAACATACATTATATATCTGTTAAACAATCTTCAATCAATCTCTGCAGACGTAGGCTCTATATCTCATCATTAACTCCTCCGTTAGAAAAGGATAGGCATTCTAGGTCTACCAATCCGATATCTCAGGGAACACAATCCAAACTCTCATACTCACAGGGTAAAGCAAACAAATCTCCACTAGAGAAACTACGAGGAATCAGTCCAACAGTCACCCAATCACAGTGGTACAAGTTCCTGAAGCCTAACCCAAAGGACCACAATAAGGATACAAGATCCATAGAGATTTTCACATCCTCAGAAACAGCCAAATCAAAAATCAATCAAAGGTTCCGACATTCACATGCAACGAGGATAAAACAGTTCACATATGATAACCGTCCACAAGGTAGTTCTCTCTCCGCCCAGAGAAAAAAAAAGGTCAACTAGAAGTTCTCACTCAACACCATCATATTCTCAGTATCCATCAAATACTCGGTTCAAGAGAACACTGCCCATCTGTCCTTGAGTTGACATCAACCACTACCATATAAATGTTGTCAACTCCAATCACGATAATCATACCACTTGTCACACGTAGTTCTCAAATTTAGGCCCAGTTCATACACCTCGAATGTCATTAACTTTTTTATACCCTATACAACGCGTCTCGTAGGATTATAAACTCGTTATCGGGTATACACAGAGGCACACCACCAAACACTCCCAAGGGCAAAACAACATAACCAGCTCTACCCCCAAATTCAAACACGAACAACCTCTATTCCTTCAAGAAACATCACACTCATGATACACTATCTAAGCACTAGGCCGACCACACCATCAACCCCCTTCACGGGTTTCCCAAATCTCGTGCGCTTAGCACTTACGAGGGAGACACCAAAGTGACCACGTTGTCTCGTACAAGATCTGATACTACTCATATCTCAACTTTGTCTAGGCACACCCCTGTACTCACCGAACACAGTTTCCAAACACGATCTCCTAACCATATGGACACGATCAAAACCACGAGTTTTTACTCCCGTATAATTTCCAAAGGACCAATACTCGCCGCACGCTAGAATCGCAACCAAAATCAATACACATTCCAACACATCTGCGACTTCACATTTAATCGATTGAACACATCTATGAGCTTATACACCTGTAACTCAACTCTCGAATCTCAATAAGGATCATGGCTTCCACAGCTATCAGGTATCACCATGACTACCAACAACACCCCATAGGCAGGGGATGCCCCCAAAACCATTTTACGTTCTGCAATCTCAAAACACATTAGGCCAAAGATTACTACGCTTCCATCCACTATGTTCTTATCCGAATACACGACTCATGACATAGCATGACTCATGGCGTACATAATTCTCAACACACTCAAGACTACATACATAAAATCTTAACCGAGGGGGATTATCACCATCCCATATCCCAATCATAACAGATGGTCTTCGAGGGGTCTTAAACACCCTATCGCACCTAATCACAAGGTCACTAGTAATACAACTCACTTTTCGGTAGTTTTACTCCCCAAGAAAAATCCTCTACTACGACCAACCACTTATCCATGCTTCAACAACACCGGAACGAGACGATAGTAATACGAAAATACAACGGGTAACTAACCAAGGCCAACATTAACTCATGTAATCACCGCAACTTATGAGTTAGTTCCACCACGCACCAAAGCGATTAACACTCAACTCATAACTTTACTCCGCAGCAATCAACGATAACCGAGTCGCACTTCCACAACCCATACCACAACTCCGACCACAGCCTTATCCTCTCTGTGAAAACACAGCTTATATGCAAAAGGGATATAGAGCAGACCAACATATGGTACGATACATCATGTTATTACCAACACATGCCAAATAATCATGTTAACACTTAGCCATTCAAGATCATGTTAAACAAATTCCACGTATCGAGGAGTACCAACAAGAGTGACAAGTCAGTTTGAGTAACCCACTTAGATTCCTTACTAGAAAATATGTCGGTCAAACGCATTTCTAACTTGGCTTTCAAGTTCGTTAATCCAAACGCCCGAAGGCAAGACAAATCAATCATAAGGTCCAACCTCTATGCTCACGTAATACACAAAATCCTCATGCAATAATAGATTATCATTCTCATATTATCCAAAACATTTAAACACATGCAAATCAAGCACATGCAACCATCCTCATAAGGTGATGCAACATTTTCCCACGGCTCTTAGGTATTCGAACCCAGAGTTCTGATACCAAGTTGTCACGTCTCAAATCCTGGGTCACGTGAACCACCCAAGAAAATCCGTTTTGAGATACTAAGATCCATTAAAACCATCCGAGCCCAAACGGGCCCAAGAACATAAACGAAAGCGAGTTTAAAACCTTTAAAAAATGCATTTTCGAGAGTTTATTTTATGTGAAAGAATAGCCCTAAAAGAATAAGGTCATGGTCCCCAAGAGCCAAGCTTTAAAACAAACAACCAAAGTTTTCAAAATCTGCCTAGACCACTCAATCAGTCAAAAGACCGCTCGAGCGGTTCTTGCAAGCTCACTGTTTTCCCACCGTCTGAAACAAAACAGTGTTTTTACTTCGACCGCTCAATCGACCGCTCGAGCGGTCCATCGAGCGGTCTGGCTCTAAACCACTTTTCAAAACACTTCTTTGAAAAACCAACACTTAACCCTTTTTCCAACCTTTTTGAAAACCTTCAAGGCATGACGAGTCAAACCAAAACAAGGTTCAAACCTTCCTTGAGGCACAAGAATTGATGTTAAATATAAAACCAATCCAAAACGATTTATTAAAACGTTGAAACCAACCAAATGAAAATTGTTTCATACAACCATGAAACTTAACAACCAACCCATGGTTCCTTGCTTTATCATACAAACATTCATGCATCGGTAACATAGCCTTAAAGGCTTACATAGTTTATGTTTCAAATCTAAAACATAAAACATCATTACATGATCCATTAACAAAACCGTTAATAACTACCTAACTACAAAAAACAAAGAGTTTTGTTTTCAGCCACCTCCGAAGCTCCTTAAGATCAAGTCACGTGATCAAATTCACCTAAAAGACTTTAAATCCCACAACGTGAGTCGAAATCCAATAGGAACAGATTAGCATGAATTAAAAGTATAATATGCAATCACGGATTATATAAACAACACGACTACACAAATCTCAAAATGGTTTTCTATCTTTAAAACCACACGCTTTTCATATAATCTAATTACGTCTAACAGTTTAACAAACATAAACAACACGCTATTTTCCAACTAGGTTCCATAACCAACAATGATTCCTATGTACCTTGTACTCTTTTAGGGTCTTTCACCGCAGGACATGACTCATAGTTTTAAATAGCGGTAGCGGTCGGCGTAACGGTAACTGTAGCGGTGACGCGGTTTCGGTGCGTTACGGCTGTAGCATAACGGTAGCGGTTTCCGGAGCTATAAATTTTTTTATTTTTTGCACGACTCAATAAAAAATAATTGATTTAAATCCTTTTATTCCATAAATATATTTATTAAAGTTTAAAATAAATTTTGATGAATTTTTTTTATTTTCTAGACATAATTTAATGTCTTAATTTTTTTACTATATAATCTAGGTAAAATTAACAGTTTAATTATTTTTTGTAGTAATTAATGAATTTATGTATTATAAATTCATAATGCATAACTAAAATATTATTAAATTTTTAATAACTATAAAGTATTGTATATATTAAAGCACAATATTTAATTTGTTAATTAAATTTTAATTTTGAATTCACTATTTCAAAATTTATATTATTGTTTGAACTTTAATTTGTATAAATTTATTTTTTTGAAGGGGGATTGTAAACAAGTTTGGATCTTGAACATTTAAAAAAAAAAATAAAATACTTGAATATCATATTTTTTACCTACAGCGTCACAAAAATTCGAATTCATAGACAGCGAATCTTTAAGAAATATGAATTTTGAATCAAACAAGTTATTTAGCTTTCAGTAAATATTTAATCTTAAATAACTCATCAAAATTGGAAGAAGAATGAACATATTAAAGAGTCAAAAGTTAATAACAAAAAGCAAAATTAGTCAATTGTTATGAAATTGAAGAGATTTGAGGCAAATTCTACAATGCCCAAGTAGTATTTGGCATGTCGGACTACTATAAATAATTTTAGATTGAAAATAATAGAAAATGTCGGATCTGTTGATGAAAAAACAAAATCAAAAAATTCACGATCTAAAATCTTGTTACACAAGACGTAACTACCGTAGCGGTGCCGTTTCAGTCTGTTTTGGCCGTAACGGTGGTGTAACGGCTGTTACACTTGTGAATTTCTTTCACACCGAAAAATCGGTCGTAACGGATAACGGAGGTCACCGAAATCGTTGCGTAACGGTAACGGCCGCTTTTTAAAACTATGACACAACTAACCCAATCATACAATTCTTTACTGTCTTTCACCGTAGGACCAACATCTGCCCCAATTATACAATTATTTACGATTTTTCACCACAGGACAACTATGTGCCCCAATTTTGCAGTTTCTTATGGTCTTTCACCGTAGGACAATTATCTGCCTTAATTATGCAATTCTTTACCAAGGCACACAACATGACTTACAAAACGTTTGTACGCACATAGTTATGTACAAAGTGTCTAAAAGCGCAGAGTTACGTTATCTATATAACTATGGAGATCAACCAACATTTTCAAAAATGTTTTCACCATCCCAACCGAATCTTTTAAACCAAGGCTCAATTCCAAGGGTTAGCTCTTAACATCAAAAATCATGTTTTCGCAACACATACATAAATCTTTTCGGTTTTCAAAACTCATCTTTTTGAAAACCACGGACACATATGTCCACCAACTTCGTAATAAACCGTAAAAATGCATAACATGCATTTTATCCAACCAAATAGGTTTAAATACAAAGTTCAACATTTATAGCATTTTAAAATAGTAAAAATGCGTGTAATAACATGTACCACCGTTTTAAAGCAAGATAGTCAAGAATCCTACCGTATGGAGTTAAAAACTCAAAACTTTAACAACTGGTGAAAAACCAAAGTCGTCAAAACGAGATTCTGTTCGAATGAACGTGAAGCCTACGGCGAGTAGAACATTGATCCACCCTCGCAACGCCAAAAACCAAGCCCGAAGCAAGCAAAAGGGTAGAGAGAAGGCTAGGGTTTGTGTGTGTTCTTCCAAGAGAGAGAGAGAGAGAGAGAGAGAAGCTTGTAGGAGAAGCTTCAGCTAAAATACTAAGGCCACTAGCTGCCATTATATAGCCATGCAAAACAGACCGCTTGAGCGGTCTAAGGACCGATCGAGCGATCCTGCCCAAAAAGCTTCCAACTATCTGCTATAACGCCCAACAGGACTGGGATTGAAACCAATATACATATTTAAACTAGAACATGCGTAAAACATATAGAAAAAAGCCTTTCTATGACGAACAAAGCAATATACAACTTACAGCACGTCGCATATATATTACGAAATTAAAAAGGAACCAGGTCTCACAGATCTATCCATCGATCTTGATTGATTTGTCTTGGACTGTTTGTAGTATTCTATAGATCGATCGATTGGTACCGATCTGTCGTCAATCCCGATTGATCCGTCCATCAATCTGTCTAGGGTAGTACTTTTACAGACTGATCGATAGATGTTAAGACCGATCGATTCGTCTGCCATCCTGATGGATTTTCTTCACCTTTTAGCATCTATTTCTTACGCCAATGGTCCGGTTACCATATTCTTCAACAAATTTCTATTTTGGACAATTTTTCCCTTGATGTGTAAGAGATGAGTCATCTCTTGATAAATTCTCATATTTTGTCATTTCAAATTTGATTGGTGATGATTTTATGTCCATTATATGATATTTCTGAGTAGGGGCAATTGTCATTTGTGCGAAAAATTAATGTCTTCTTTGGGTTTGTGAACAATCAAGAGGTCTTTATGAAGAATTCATTGCTTTGTAGTCTCGTAAATCGTAATAGGGGACTTCTAAAAGTGGTTTATTAAGACTTACAGCGTTTTAAAAGAGAGTGCCTACCGTGCTACCGACGCACCTAATTGGATATATCATTTGTAAGGCCTCATATTAGCGAATAACAAAGTTAAAAGGATATATCATTTATTAGTGCTATAAGCATTAAGAAAAAGAAAATTGAAAATCCAAAATTTGTTGAAAAGCTGGTTGCACTTGAACTTCTACCGTGCTATCGACGCACCTAATTGCAAGGGATGGATGTTTTGGCGTGTTTCGGTTCGTCTTAGAGTATTTCAGTCTGCTTCAGTGTAAACATTGGAATTTTGATATTTCAATAATGTTTTATTTCGGTTTCATAGGAAACGGAAACGTTTTTGCTGATTCAAGGAGGCAAAACAAAATTTTGTTCATTGCTTCCTTCTAAAGCTCATTTCCCTGACTTTTTAGATTTACCTCCTCTATCCTTTTGTCTTTTTCATATTATTATTATTATTTAATTTAAACTTTTACTAGTTTCTGTGGAATGAGTATTCAGTTAATGTATGTGGCATATGCTGCAGGGAAGTTCAATCAGCTGGTATACCAGTATCCTATCCGAATTCCAGAGAGATTTTCTCTTGTTATACGTTCTTTGTTGACTCAAGAGGGCATCTGTTTCACGTTGCAGCCAGATTTTAAATTTCTTGAGGTTAAAACTTCTTTCTTTTTATTAACATTTAGTGGATTTTCTTGTGATTCTGTTAGAGATGTGAATTAAGACACTTTGTTTCCTTTTGTTTTGAGGACCATAAAATGCATGCAAATTGCACCTAAGCTTGAATGGGGCATCACTGGGAGTTGTTATTCGTTGAATTTGATAGGAGAAGTCCCTCTTTGAACATTACAAGAGATTCAGAGGTATCACTAGCATTGTGATCTCTAATACTCTAAGAGCTACAATTGGAAACATGAATCTCTCTCTCCATAGACAACTCATTTAATTAAGAAAATGAAACATGATCATGGTGTTGGGGAAATGTCTTATTCACCTGAAGTTTATTTACTACAGGACAACATGTAGGGATGAAAATTAAACTACTAGTTTTTATTTTTGTTTATTATATTATTATTTTTTCATTCTGTTTGCTTTATGTACTGGATATGTCCCGAAAAATGGAGTAAACCATATCGATTAAACACTATGATATAACATATATTGTGAGGGTTCCCAGAAAAGTTTCTGTAGATTAACTGCGGCTTTATGCCAGTTTGGCTGGTAGGTTCCTCATATTTAGCATGCCATAGAAGCTAAAATCTACTGAGCGCCAATGTATAATGCTCATGCTCTCATTTTATTTGCTCCATATTAATAGAAACAATACAAGAATGACAGCAATAATTTGTTAAAGGTTATCTTATATCACACTTGATTGTACCAACACATTCGTAGTCTTTGATACTAGCCTAAAAAGTGTACGCTATTGCCATCATTAATTACCTTCTAGATTTTTGTATTAAATGAAATTTCCCCCCCTCATCATCTTCAAGGCAGTGTTCTCAAACTTTACATCATGCTGTTTGTTATCAATGCCAAGTCATTATATTATAAGCTTGTTTACTAAAACAGGCAGTGTACTAGGTTGCCTATCCATACGTGGCAAAGAGGCTTCTGACAGACCCTAATCCTGCCCTACGTGAACGCCTCATACAGGTTAGCCTACCTTTTATTCATTACTTTTTTATGGATTATTTGGAAAATGTTTCACGGCAATATTGTCAGATATGGATAATTAACTAACACGGCAACACCTATACACTTTTTCTAGTTTAAATACTTAGGCTAGTAATTACAATTCTTCCTGACCAGACCATGTAGAGAAATTGTATTTCAACACGCCTAGTATAAGTCTCATATTGATATTCCACAGACTGTGTTAACTTCCATCTCATGATAAATGGCCGTAGTTTGCATTTAGGAAGCACGGCTACACCAACATACGTGTTGTAACTGTGTCTGATACGAACACGGCTTGGACACTCCGGAACACATCAGACCCGTCATGTGGCGTGTCCTAATTTTTTATTATTTTATTTATGCAGGACACAACATCAGACACTCATAGGACACGCGTGTCCAATAATGGATACGCTACATGATACAATTGGAGCTCTAGTGGAAATTTTAAAAACAATTTTTAGGGGTCTAATAATAATTATTTGAAACATGTGGGCTGAAATTGACAAAAACAAAATAATGACCTAAATATATTGATCGTTATTCAAGCACTAAATATACGTTCGTTGTTCAATCCCTAAACATGAGGTAAATATATAAATAAAAAATATATTTTTCCTGTATCCTTGTTGTACCTGTGTCCTTGCCCGTATCTGTGTCCGTGTTTGGGATGGGGGAGGGGTTTGTTAGTTGTGTGGTTGAAGCAATATACATTGTAATTCGACAAATATAAATTGAGGTTTGTAACCTCTCCCACGTGTTTTTGGACAATTACTAAAGTGCCTTTGTATTTTTTGTTTTTTTTGGCTTAGAAGAAATGTTTTTTTGATTTTCTTATGTCTTGTGGTTTGGTGAAGATAATTGACCTTCTTATAAAATATAATTAAAGCATTGGAAGGATTTCTTGGTTTCCATCTAGTTGGGATCACTTTTGTTATATTCATTCTTTTAATTTTGTTATGAACATATTGCTATGAAGCACAACACGGGCACGGACACAGTACATGACGATTTAAAAAAATTAGAACACGGATATGAACACGGCAGGAATATAGCAAAAAATATATTTAATATTTTTAACTTACATATTTATTCCACGTTTATAAATAGAACATCAACAAACAACCTATCAAAAAAAAATCCATTACTACTGTTAAGGGTTAATTACATCATTATAGTAATATTTTGTTTTAATATAATAGTTAGAGGTACTAACCCTTAGAGTTAAGCACTCGTATTCTATTAATTCTTTTTACTTTAACATGGTATCAGAGAAAAATTCATTGGAGAGTAACCAAACAGAAAAAGAAATCTGATTGCAACCATCCCGTTGCAACCAGCCACAACCCTCTCGCCACCACCATCTCATTGCAAACTCGTCGCACCATTCCCCAGTTGCAACCCTCTCGCTACCACCATCATGTTGCAAACCCCATCCAGTTGCCACCCTCGTGCTACCACCATCCCGTCGAAACCCTAGCGTCGACAAATCCCCTGTCCAGTCGAACCTTTAGTGCCCCCACAATCCCGTCGCAACCCTTGTTCAGTCGAAACCCTAGCGCCGACCTATCGCCACCACTTTTGTCTCTAGCGCCGCCGCCTCCACAGGCCTTTGACCCTAGCGCTGCAACTTCTTCGAGACCAAATTGCAAAACTCTTTGATCTGGTTCAATGTTGATCGACGATGAAAAAATAAAAGAGCAGTTTATTTCTTGAACTATGGGTGTTTTTTTTTTTTGTCAGTGGAAATTTCTTTGGCTTAATCATGCGGAATTTTGTGGTTTTAGCATAGAGACAAGCCGTGATTCACTTCCACTAGGTTTTTCCAGTATCATGAACCTCTATTTTATGCCTTTACCATAAGTAGAGTTCTTTGTTCATATTTCTTTTCTGATTGTTGAGTATTGCTCTTCAGTTACTATGGATTCCAAATCGTGTGTCTTCTATTATGCCTCCACAACTCATGACTCGTAAGTTAAATGGGACTAATTATTTACATTGGTCTAAAGCTATGAAAGTTGCTTTGATTGGTCATGGTAAGCATGGTCACCTTACAATATCACCGCAATCCGATGAAAAGTTAAAGTTAGAATGGGAACAAATGGATGCTCAAATTGTTGCTCTATTGTGGAATTCTATGGAGCCGCACATCACTGATATGTGTGCCCATTTGGATACTTGTAAGGAAATTTGGGAATATGTTCGTATGTTATATTCTAGTAATTTTACTTGTATGTCTGATTTGTCCGTTGATTATTTTCAATTGCACCAAGGTGATAAGTCTGTTACTGATTATTTTGCTGTCCTGAAAAGAATTCATGAAGAGTTGAATGTTGTTCTTCCAATCACTAATGATACTCAGAAAATGCAAATGCAACAGGAACAAATGGTGGTTATGAGATTTTTGGCTGGGTTGAAACCTGAATTTGAATCCATCTGATCTCAAATTTTAGCATGTCCAGAATTACCTCCTCTTGCTAAAGTTTATTCTCGGGTCCTACATGCTACTTCTAGTGATGGTTCTTTGACTTCTGGTGCTTCTATTGTTGATTGCTCAGCCTTAGTCACTCAGCAGACTCTACATGGAAAAAAGTGAACAATCTAATGGCTACCGTGGTTTTAGAGGAGGTGGTGGTGGCTCTCGTAGTAGTCGTGGTGGTTCTTGTGGTAGTAGAGGTAGACGTAGTAGAGGTCTACGTCGTCATTGTTCTAATTGTGGTTTGAACAATCATATGCGAGAGACATGTTGGGATTTTATTGGCAGACCATCTCGAGATTATCTCTTTTTGCTAATGTAGTGACATTTGATGGTGACCCTTCTTCATCCTCTTTTCATGTTGAGGAGAAGAATATTGTTGTCTCCGAGGAAGAGTATGCTAAGTTTCTACAGTATCAAACGTCTATGCAGGCATCCCTTCCAGTTGCATTTCTAGCACAGAAAGGTACCTCAACTGCTTGTCTTTCAACTTCTTCCACTTCTCGACCACGGTTATCGACTTCGGTGCCACTGATCATATGTCCGTATCTATTAATTTTTTTCTCATCTTAAGTCTTCATCATCTTTACTTCGTGTTACTTTAGCAGATGGTTCTACCACTTCTGTTGAAGGCATAGGGACAATTCAACGTACGTCTTCCCTCTTTTTATCTTCTGCCTTATAGATACCTTGTTTGCCTTTTAATTTGATGTTTGCGAGTCAATTGACCAAAAATCTTAACCCTTTTATTTCTTTCTTTCCTGATTCTATTGTTATTCAAGATTTGGTGACGCGGAAGAGGATTGGCGAAGGATGTGAGTCAGGTGGTCTCTATTATTTGAACAATAATGTGTCATCTGAAGTTCCTCCTCGTGCATTTCCTGCTTCTCCGCTTTAAATACATTGTCTCCTTGGTCACTCGTCCTTGGAAAATTTAAAGATTTTAATTCCTAGTTTTAGTTCCATCTCAGTTTTAGATTGTGATTCATGCCAGTTGGAAAGGCATCATTGTGTTCCTTTTGCGTCCTTTCATGCTCGTTCATTCAGATGTTTGGAGTCTGTGTCGTGTCACTTCAAAATTGAGATTTCGGTACTTTGTTACCTTTGTAGATGATTATTCTAGAATTGCCTGGCTTTATTTAATGAAAGATCGTTCTGAGTTGTTCTCTATTATTTGTGCTTTTTGTGTTGAAATTCACAGTCAATTTAACACCTCTATTCACATTTTGCGGAGTGATAATGCTAGATAGTATTTCTTTCATGTCTTCAGTTCTTTTATGACCAAATTGGAAATCCTCCATCAATTATCTTGCCCTCACACTTCACAACAAAATGGAGTAGCTAAGCGCAGGAATTGGCATTTAATAGAAGTTGCTCGAACCTTGTTAATTTAAATAAATGTTCTTAAATCTTTTTGAAGTGATGCTATTCTCACCGCTTGTTACTTGATTAATCGTACGCCTTTCTCAGTTCTAAAAGGACAAACTTTTCACTCTATTCTTTTTTCTCATGATCCTCCGTTTGTTTTATCCCCTCGTATCTTTGGTTGTGTTTGTTTTGTCTACCAACTTGCTCTAGGTACTGACAAGTTTGATCCTCGATGTCTTAAATGCATTTTCGTAGGCTGCTCTCGTACTCAGAAAGGTTATTGGTGTTATAGTCCTTCATTTCATAAGTTTTTTGTCTGCCGTGATGCTACTTTCTTTGAGTTTACCCCTTATTACGTTGAGAGACTTGCCCCCGATGATCTAGTTTGTAATCTACCTGTTCTTGCTTGTAGTTATAGTTCCTTTAGTCCACCCTTATCATCCAATACCGAGATCAAACGTTTATGTCGTCAAGATTTGTAGGTTTACAGTCGTCGCAATCAGGTTGACGCCATTCCTCCGCCTGACTCTACTACTTCATCAATGGTCTCCTTGCTACTGGATCATACTGAACCAGGTGCTTCCCCACTTGATGTTAATCTTCCCATTGCCGTTCGAAAGGGTAAGCAGTCATGTACGTTACATCATATTCCAAATTTTGTTTTTTATGACCATTTATCCCCGTCATATTCCTCGTTTGTTGCCACATTGTCTTCTATTCCTCTACCTACATCCTATACAGATGCTTTATCCCATTCTGGTTGGAAGGCTGCAATGGAAGAAAAAATGCTTGCCTTAAAACAAAATGCTATGTGGGACTTAGTGTCTTTTCCTCTGGGAAAATCAATTGTAGGTTGTTGTTGGGTTTATGTTGTTAAAGTTCATTCTGATGGTACCATAGATCGACTGAAAGCTCATCTTGTGGCCAAGGGCTACACCTAGGTGTGTGGAATAGATTACTCTTAGACATTCTCGCCAGTGGCCAAGGTTTTATCTGTTCGTCTATTCATATCTCTTGTTGCCACGTTTGCATAGCCTTTATATCAGTTGGATGTGAAAAATGCCTTTTTACACGGCAATCTACAAGAGGAAGTCTATATGGAGCAATCTCCAGGGTTTGTTACTCAAGGAGATTTAGGCTTGGTTTGTCGCTTGAAGAAGTCATTATATGGGCTCAAACAATCTCCTCAAACTTGGTTTGGTAGGTTTACTGATACTGTGGCTAGTTTTGGTCTCCAGAGATATGGCGTAGATCATTCTGTGCTTTATAGCCATACTAGAGCAAGTAAGATATTGTTGATTGTATATGTAGATGACGTTGTGATTACTTGTGATGACTATAATAGAATTGAGGAATTAAAATCTTTTTTACAGGCAAAATTTCATACTAGAGATATGAGTAAACCGAGATATTTTTTAGGTATTAAAGTAGCTAGATCGTGCCAGAGCATCTCTTTGTCTCAAAGAAAATATGTTCTTGATTTGTTGAGTGAAACGGGAATTTTTGAATCAAAACCTACTGACACACCTATGGATCCCAACACCAAACTAGCTGCAGATTAAGGTGAGGTGTTAGTAGATCCAGGACAATATCGACGATTGGTTGAAAAGTTAAATACCAGACGAGACATTTCCTTTGCAATTAGTGTTGTCAGTCAGTTGTTAGATAATCCACGAACTTGTCATTGGGATGCTATTGTGCGTATTCTGAGATATCTAAAAGTGCACCGGACACAAATCGAGAGTTATACAGATGCAGATTGGGCTGGATCTCCATCTGATAGGAGGTCAACTACTAGTTATTGTGTATTCGCTGAAGGTAATTTGGTTTCATGAAAAAGTAAGAAACAAATTGTTGTTGCTCTATCAAGTGCTAAGTCTAAATATATAGCTATGTCACATATCACTTGTGAGTTGAATTGGCTGAAATATATGCTAGAAGAACTTGGATTTCAACATTCTCAGCCTATGAATTTGTTATGTGATAATCAAGCAGCAGTTCACATTGCATCTAATCTAGTATTTCATAAGCGAACAAAACATATTGAAATTGATTGTCACTTATTCAAGAGAAGTTGTTACAGAATGTGATTCGCATGAGTCATGTGAAGTCAATGGATCAATTAGTAAATTTATTCGCCAAACTTTTGTGTGGGTCACGAGTGAAATATTTATACCAAACTTATTATTCATGATATATATGTACCAGCTTGAGGGGAAGTGTTAAGAGCTAATTATGTCATTATAGCAATATTTTGTTTTAATATAAATAGTTAGAGGTGCTATCCCTTAGGGTTAAACACTCTTATTCTCTTAATTCTTTTTACTTTAACAACTACGAACAATCTCATTCATCATTCATCATTCATCATTCATCATTCATCATTCTAATGTAACATCATTCCAATGAAAGAAGAAAGTAGAAGAAAAAAAATGGAGTGCAATCAACTATTATATTTGCCAGAAGGCCTAAATGATATTAAGAGACAAAAAGATAAAGAAAAAAGGTAAAATTTAAAAAAAAAAAAATAGAAATGAGATATGGGATTTAAGAAAAAGAAAAATTATTGCTGGTTTACCAGCTCGTCGACGTCGAAACAAGGAAAAATCAGAAAATGAATAACGAGGAGAGAAGAAGGGAGAGAAAAAGCCGCAGATATGATCGAATGAAGTTTGGTGATCGATTGAAGATACAGGGAGAAAAACGAGGGGAGAAGAAGAGACAGTGCTTAAACGAGGGGAGAAGAAGAAGACAGTGCTTACCTGGAGGGTGAAGGTTGTCGGAGATAGAGTCGTCGGCGGTCATTGCCGGCCAGTTCCAAGTCATCAGTGGTCGTATTTCAAAGTTCATTATGCAAAAATAGGCACATTGAGATTTTTGCGCTTAGTTTTTCTTTTTTCTTGACACCAACGGGGTTTTTGGTGTGTCCAAGTGTGTGAAAAAATGGACACACGTGTTCCTTGCATTTCCATTTGCGTGTCCGATTGAAAAGAATTAATAAAAGAATAGGACACGCTACATGGCGTATCATGTGTCCTGCGTGTCCGTGTCCCCCGCATGTTTGACACTGCTTTGGCACCCACTTCGGCATGTCCCTGCTTCATAGACCAATTGGGATGGAATCTAGGGGCACACATTGCTTTATTGCTTGTGTTATTAATTTGTGATATAGCGAACCATCATTTTCTTTGGTAAATTTGTTAGAAAATGTGCGCATATCACGATATAAAACTATGGTCACAACTCTACTATCGATACAACTCCAAGTGTATAGAAATCATTATAAAGATTTCTCATCTTTTTATTGTACTTTTCAATTAGTTTCCTAGTATATTGTTTTCATAGTTAATCGATCAGATATAAATTGAAATTAATCACCTAACAATGGTGTTACTGGTCTTATGCAAATGCTCAATCTCTCTCTCTCTCAACCCCCACCGGACACCCCACCCCCCCCTCGCGTTTCATTGCGTGAGTAACGTGACTCACCAACTTAATACTTCTATAGATGTTGCAATTCCTCGCATTTTCTTTACTTCATATATAGGTAATTAGGTACTAAAATACATTTTCCCCTAGCACTTCAAATTTGATTAAATAGTTTTGATTTTGATGACACCCCTACCTCACCTATGACCTAATTGTTTCAATTCCTCAACCCAGATCCCATCAAGATCTATGGCCTTACCTGATTTTATACTTCACTAAAATTTCCATCTCGAACTTCATTCCCTATTCTAGGATAAAATTTGTGTTTGCAAATTTGACCAAAACTACAATGCTCCTCTCCTCCTAAACTTTAATTACTTCTCATTTATCTCATAACAAGTTTTCCATGTTACATTAATATCCTTATCCTTCACCAACATTATTGAATTCAAACTATTTTACATTAAATTTGAGTAAAGTTAAAAGTTAATAATTATTCATTTATCTATGTTTACTATCTGAACAAGCATAAAGATTTTCATAACCTTTCGTCTTTGCATTTCTAGTGATCTCTTAACCTCCTTAATAGCCCTTTTATAACGCTTAAAATTTTGCCGATTTCTAATTTTTTGCCATTGTTTAAGGCATTTTTTCTTTCTTTTCTTGTTTACTATAGTTTGAATCTTGTCATTCCTCCAACAAATTTCTTCATATATATGATATTTCTCTTCAACTCTTTGAGAATTTCTTTCAATATTCTTTTAATGCATTATGCCATTGTATTCACACTGTAATTTTGTCTGCCTAATTCCACACTTCTAATTTCTCATGTTTAAAGATTCCACCATTTAGTTTATGGGTTTCTTTTCTTTACTGATCTGCTTCATGGATTAGGTATTATTTAAAGATGGTGTTTTCCAGTGGAAACGCCTTGAAAATCTCATTGTTCTGGCAAAGGAAAATGTGGCAAGGATGAGCAGCAATCCTGCATTGCAAGTGAATAACACGTATGCATCTTAGCAGCAATCCTATATGTTTTCTGATCCAGTTGACTTATTTAATTGTAGCTGATTATTAAATTATTTTTTTCAGGCCAAGATCAAGAGACTGGGAGATTAGTAGGAAATTGGACTTGACAGACACCATCAAGGATGGAGCCCGCCTTTTCCTAATTGATGAAGGAATTAGAAGGCAGCTTCTTCTTGCTTTGACTGAAGATTCCAAACTTCACATTCAAGAGGTAACTAGTCTCTATTGATTTTTTGTTGTTCCCAGTGGTATACCCTAATTACGAACGAAATTACTCATATATGAAAATATGGGTATTTTTGTAGCTTCTTGACGTATATAGACTGGTTGAAGACCAAATAGATATACCCTCGGTGGCTTTGGAGGTAGCACGAGGTAAAATTTCATCAAATACCGAAGCATGAACACTTTTATTTAGTGCTTAATTAAAATCCTGGGTGATTTTATGCTGTCTTTAATTACCCTACATGCTTTTTGAGTTTCATGTGGGGGCTCGTGTTACTTGCAGACTTGCCATCTGTTGCCCGGGATGCTATGCTTTCCTGGAGTAACTCCGTCTTGTTGGATAGATAATCGAAGGTATGGTTCCCGGTACTCAAGCTTCTCAGCGATAAGATTTACCATTTTCTCAACTTGGGAAGAACTTCTGTCCTGTTATATATTGTAGATATTGGGCTGTAATGCCAAGCAAATGCCGTAACATCAAAAAAAAAGAAAAAGAAAAGGAAAATCACACTTTCTCACTGTATAAAAAAACAAAATAACTCACTTTAGCAAATCTTCGTATAAAATTGGAATAGAAGTTGCTGGCTTCCAAACATATAGATGGGATGATAGTCATATTGATGGGGTACATTGGCCCACGCTCTCACTGAAAATGTAAAAGTAATTCTAGTATCTTTATATTTTTTTTTCATTTTTTTACCTTTTAATGTATTTATGCTCCTGCTGAAAATTGAAAAATATCTGTAGTGTCTCCATATTTTTTGTATTCTTTCTTTTATTAATGTATTTGCGCCCCACAAAATTACACCACCCCTTGAATGTTTAAGTTTTGGACACTTTTTTGTGTAGAAGTATGTGTCATAATTTTGTGGTTACTAATGATTGTTTAAATTATGTATTTATCTCGTTTGTTCAATTGTGAAAATAAATTTCTTGTTATGCTTATTAGAATTGTGCCTTTATTGTGTTAAATTTTTTAATTTGCCACTATGATAGTGCTTCTGTTTGTTCCTTCCTCTTAAAGATAATATAGAAAAAATGGAGGCTTTGGAAATGCCACAAAAGAAGCTATTATGAAACAATTAATTTTTTTTTTCTTTTATATTTTTTGAAAAAAAATGCATTGGCAAAAATTTTAACCTTTCAAAAAAAAATAATAATAATAAAGTCAATAGAACCTCAAGGGGTTGGCTGTGGTTTGTTTCTTCCAACTTCTATAGTGTTAGGTTCGAAATTTTTCAAATGTTATTAACTTTTTGAAGCTAGTCTATACGAGATTTTACCTCAACTTTAATTGGGTTTTTTGTAAGTGTACGATGGGATTCTACAAAGATTAGTTAAGTTGAGCGTAAGTTGGTTTGGATATTTTGAGATATAAAAAAGGAAAGAAAAATCAATAGAAGCGCAACATGGCATGAGGTTGGTGGTGGATCCATTGTATGCAGGTTATTAGTGCGACTGCATTTGGAGAGATTTATGGTACAAAAAGAGAAATGATGGGGGAAAAGCTAAAGAAATAATTTCAGTACGATTGAATTCCTGTTCCCATTTAAATTCTTTTTTATCTACAAATCTCTCTAAAAATGCAATGTGTGTTATAGGTTTTGTTTGATTGAGCGAATTAATAATAAAAAATATATAATTTTGTGGGATTTTTAATTTTATAGGACTAGTAGTGGGAGATTATTAATACCACGTTTTTTTAAATTTTGTATATTTTACATTTTGTGGAATTATTTATTTAATAGATACATAATTCTTTCACCAATTATTATATCAAATAAGAAAAGACACATAATATTTTGAAATATATGATTCAATTCTACATTTAGTTTCATCAATTAAACATGCCCAAATAGTTCAGCAAGGGAGAATTCAGTCACTTGACTAGATTTCTTCTCCATGCAAAGCATATTTGCTTCCTTGTCTTCTTTAATACAATTTCTCACCACTTACCAATATATTGCCTGTGTTGTGCATGGAATTTGTATACACTATCATTATATCATAACTTATTGAGATTTAATTTTTTGTTAATTCTAAAAGATGATAAATAAAACTTTCAAACAAATTTTTTTATTATAAATTATTAGTAAGGATGATAAACTTTTTTCAAAATGTGCCATCAATTACTTCAATTTAATGCCGAATACTCTTGCAACTATATGTAGTCTATCAACTATATATGGCCTATCATGTGGTGGTGCAGCTCCAAGCTCCAATGGCCAGAGTAGTTCTTGCTCCACTTAACTATTCAAAAAAAAAAAAAAAAAAACTATATATGGCCTATCACTCGTGTGTTTTGGCACGTGATATCTCTTGTTGCATCTTCAATCATCTTATTACATTTTAATGTAACAAAAGAAATTTGAAACTCCAATCGCTACATTTTGCTATTGCATCTTGATAATGTTGAATCATATTTTGCAAGCATCCGATAAAAGATGGTGAAAGTATAAAATTTCTTTCTTACGACTATCACCGGCAGTTACATCATATATCGAGTCAATATGTAAGACATTTTATTTGCATTTAATAAAATTTATTCGATGTTGCTTAATGACTGCAAGATAGTCAGCAACGAACTGTTGGAATAAACGCTACCTTGAAGTAATGTTATCCCTTTGTTAGTTCGAAATTCAAGTCTAAATGAATAAAATTATAGCATTGACACCCCTTCTTGATTGAAGCAACATGCATGATGGGTGTGATTCAAGATTTATATCATGTTTTTTTTTTATATGTATATCATGGTTTCCAACACTTTTAGATCGATCACCAATAATTACTGCAGCAATCTCATTTGCAGTTAGTCTTACATATTGTCTCTCATTACGGAAAGTCAAAATTTGAACATGTAAATTACAAGCTCCGATATCACATATTGTATCTCGAGCATTACAGGATATCTTCATACATGAATTGTGGCATTCAATATTGATTGAAACTTCTATTATGAAAATATCAATTGAGAAAATAACTTTTTATGACAGTGCAAAAATTGTTGCAAAAAACTACAAAAATGGTAATATTTAGATCGGAAACCAATACCTCTACAAAAGATATTATTTGGGTCGCTATCTATGCCATTTCAAAAAAAAAAAAAAATACTAGTATAAAATAATCTCCTATATTAAAAGGTAATTATTTGTGTCAGGAGATTTGTTGATGCAAAAAATAACTCATTAGGAATATGAAAACATATAAATAATTGGAGTGGAGTGCTTGTTGTCACCTTTTCACTGCAGGAGCTTGTTGCGCTCCAAAACGACGTTGTTTTTGGGTGTGTGATGGACAAAAATTTTAGCAAAATCAAAACTACGTTGTTTTGAGTTTTTTGAAAATTTGAAGAAGAGAGAGAGGGAGAGAGGTACAAATAGTACATAAACAAATTTGACGTGATTTTCAACTTTTAGTTGCATTGCAATCTTTTTTATTTTTTCCAAAAAGTCAAAAAAAGTGACATATTAAGTTCATAAAGTCATAAATTTATATAAAATTATACAAAATGTAAAATTTTATTGGTAACATACATCAGAAGATTGCTAAGCAATATTTGGACAATAAATTTTCATACCTATGCTAATACCATGACAAGGTCTTTCTAAAGGAGCATCAAGCTTTTTAAGTTTTTCTTTTTTTTTTTTTTGAACAGCAACTTTTTAAGTTTTTCAATATAAATCTTCAAAAATTTTAGGTCCAAAGCCACTCCATCGATCAATTTCCACCAATGGATCCGTAGCTGCAAGAATCTCCTTTCCGACATCATATTTTGAAATATTAAAGCATACTATAAATAATTTTCGTCCAACTTACAATAAAAAAATGAAGCATTAATATCAACAAGATAATAAATTCGGGACGTCACACACTTCCCATCTCCCACTAGATATGGAGTTTGTCAAATGCATAATTGAATCAAGGCTTGACAAATCACATGATAATTCTGAACCAAGGGGTAATATTTAATTTTCCATCTATGCTTTGTTAAATTTTAATAAAAAACAAGATATTATGGGTGGTCATGTGTCATCTCCTTAGCTCAGAAGAATTCATCAAATGTTGATCCAAGGGTCTAGATTCATTTAGTTCGGTTCTATGACTCCATTTAGTTACCTTCCAACCAATTAGAATTGAATTAATTAAGTCATATATATATATATATATCCTTAAATGAGAGCTTAAAATCTTTCATTGAGAGCTTATCCAAAGGTTTGAAGCTCAAGTAGTATATATATATAACATATGAGAAAATCAAATTCAATTCAGTATAAATAACATATGAGATTCTACTGAGTAAAGATATAGCATATGTAGTATAAGAGTACATGTGAAACATTATCAGTTGAAGATATTAAACTTATCAGTATTCATTACATAGGGCACAATATTTTGCTAAAGTTTATATATATATACATAAAAATTGTATAAAAAGACATGGGTGTAATTGTCACTTCTATTTATTCTTTACCCAAAGATTATAGTGTTCCTCTTGTCCAGTAGTTTTTATCCCTATTATACATTAATTAATGAAATAAAGCCTTATTTGTATTTTAGGAAGATATCTACACATTTCATATACCAAAGATACAAAAATTCATTTTATGTAATTTAATTTATAATTCATTTCATTAAGAACTTGCTATTATATGCCTTTTTAACACTATTCAATTATGAACAACCAATTTCTCTTATTAAAATTAATTATACCACAAAAATTCATTTATATTTAACTTTATTTTTTATCCACAACACAAAAAAAATAGACTTGTTTTTATTTTTTAAAAAATTCTTGGCCATCACAATCTCCCCTCCTTAAGAAATTTCATCTCTAAAACTTATGGCAGTAGATAAACAATTAACCAGACAAACAAGCTTATATAAGACATTCATTTATTAATTCCACAACCATTCATTCATAATAATATCTAATAATTAAAACTGAGTCAAGTGGGAGGTTATTACAATTGTTCCTAGTGGACCACGTAAGGTCTGTATTGCCGCAAAAATATAGTGATGCGTGTCATACCGTACTAAAAAGAATAAATATTTAAAATTTAAATTTAACTACTACTCAATAGAATAGAATTATAATTGAGTCTGGATATCAATTGGCTCGGAATGGGCCATGTAAGGTTAGTATTGTTGCAAAAGCATGGCATCAACGGGCTTGGGATGGGCCGTGTTGTAGCTAAGCTCTTGTTTGATTGAATAAAATGCTTGATTTTTTGTCCCATATTGATTGGGAAATAGCTTCTTCTTGGGCTTATATATGGCAACATTTGGTTTTAACTTCGTTGGCATAAGTTTAGATGAAAACCTTTGGTGTAGTATAGGGTAATGGTGTGGGTAAGTCCATGATAGCACATATTTTTGCCCACGCCATTACAAGCGTTGTGCGGCTTATCAAAGGCCGTTTAATCTTTTTATTTTGGGTCGTTTGATTAATGGTTTAATTTAAATTGATTAAAAGAATTAATTTAATAAATAATCAATTTTCAGTTATAACTCAAAATGTGCTACTTCACCAAAATGTATCAATTTTTAATAACTGATTTTTTAAAAGGTTTTTTTTTTTTGAAAAGTTGTGTTATTACGAAAAGACACTTTTCTGTATTTAAAAAAAATTAAACCCATTTTCTGTTTTGACAAATAAAAAAAAAAAAAAAGAAAAAACTTATCACTCTCCATTAAAAATTATTCAGTTAAGGAGGATTTTGTGGAAAGGCTTCAACTCTTGCTGATTGCAGTTCTTCATTAAAATGATTTTTTTGTATCTTAGGATTAATTTTACCAGAACCTATCAACAGAATAGAGGTAAATTATGTTATAAAAAATAGTGTCTTTAGATACGTTTCAAAGCATTTATTACACAATTTTTTAACACGCTTTCGGTTGCGGTCGCAGTCGAAGAACATCCAAAATAACTTGGATGTAGACGATGAAGGCCGATCGTCGAAGTCAATAGTCTCTAGCCAGAAGCTGAGGTTCAAACTCTGGTACTAGCTGCAGCTCAAAATTGGGCGGTGGTATGGTCTTCTCAACAGATGGCACTATTGGGAGACAAACTAACGCCAAAATAAAATATATACGTGCTCGGTGATCCAGAAAATACATCTTTATTAACTTTCAACAATTATAATAATATAAAATTACAGGAAAATGAAATAACATAAATAACAGGAATAGAATTTGAAAACCGAGTCCTGCAAACGCAGTTTCCTTAAGAATGATTCACCGCCTACCGAGGGTGTTGTAGGTTTTCCACCGGTG
>JAULJZ010000022.1:8961911-8981507 GCA_032270985.1 Heliamphora pulchella | reverse complement strand
TATAGCCATCCAATCCAAAATCAATTACTGGTTGGTAGAGAAACATCTAGAATATATAAATAAGGTTGGGTGGCTTAAAAAAGTGACGTGGGACAAGTCTCTATAATGTAAAATTATAAGTTAGAAAAAACACGAACTTGAGACTTATTTGGTATTGAATCGATTTCTTAATTTATCGAATCGTGTGATACGTATCGTGAATCGTACTATTCTTGCTTTCGCCGATTCGCTCCACCGATACGAATCGATTGCTAGATGTATCGAACCGAATCGTACGATACGTTTCGTGAATCGTACGATTCTGATAACAGAGCCTGGAAGAGAAATCCTAATGGGTTCTAAAATTTGAAAAATAACTTGATTAGGAAGTCCCCATGTGATATCTTCTTCGAACTATTCTTCCTGATTTATAAGAAGGGTAAGATGAGGAATATTTTCTATTATATTGATTCTAAGATGACATCGCAATAGAATTTGTTTAATTCTTTCAGAATGCTTCAACGAGATAATGAATTTTTTGAAAAATTTCAAAAGGTCAAATAGATCTTGCTTTTTCAAAAAGACATTCATTTAAACCTTTCAGAAATTGGATCAGAAAATCATTAGCTATGATATCCACTAATTGAAGAACATTATCTATTTTGTCGTATCAAATATCTTTGTTCCAATTCATCAATTTCATGATGTGAAAACAAAGTTTTTGAAGTGTGTCTAGCTTAATTAATTGCTCTGCTAGTTAGGTTGCCAATCTTCCCATTGTTGTATGAATTTCCCTTTGTTTTCTCCGATGTAATTATGCCAAACACCATTTAACTCATTACAAATAATCGTAGGGATTCTAAAGAACTAATAGAATTTACAATAGAATCCTTTGATAAGGTAGGTTGATCATTCACAACAAAGACCGTTAGATGCAATGGTAAGAAAGTGTGATAGACTTACTACTAATGGAAATGCCAAAGGGGTAGAAAACTCAAATTGACATGGGATACCATAGTAAAAAGTATATAATTTTAATAAATGTATCTATTAAAAGAATGGAAGGGTAAAAAAGAATTTATGTAGCTGATCTCAATTAATTTAAACATTAAACTTTGTTTAGTTTGAATATAAGAATATGCTAGAATTCCTAAAAGTTGGTAAAGAGAATAGTTAAGACACATCTATCCTACCATGTGCATAATTGTAGAGGAGAAAACACATACTTCCAAGTCTAATGAACAAGAAAATGCATAAAAGCCTATTAGTATAGATAGGCAAAGTGAAAACCTATACAATCAAAGTTAATAAGTAAAGGAAGTTGATCGGAACCTGCCCCTGAGAACCTCCTACCACAGTACCCTTACAAAAATTTGTATTAGATTATCCCATGCACTCGTCATATGTTTGGGAAAAAGGACTATCATTAAATGAAGATCTAAAATAGGAAGATCTCAAGTTTTGGTGCCGTCAAACTAGAAAAAGAGGTTCTTAATCAATCTATTTGAAGTGGATCTAAATAAACATGGTGGTGAAACAAGAAGGTTACATAATCAAAACAGGAAGAAATTGTCACAACTTTATACACATCTGAGAAGATAAAGTTTTTGAAAGATATATAGTAGCTAAAAGAAAAGCCACGAAAGCAGTTAGGAAGGAAATTGAAGACTTGTTATGATATTTGTCTTGAACTACATTAATGGATAAAAATAAAGACACAAGTATAAATTCTTATGTATACACACATGTATATGTAATACTAAGATTAGAAAAGAGAGGGGAGAGACCTAAACTGTTTTAAGTGTATGAAGGATAAAAGATGAAGAACCAAGGGTGCTAGTTAAGAAAGATGAGACTAAGGAACAATGTGAAGTTATCTTGAAAAGCTATTTAACGGAAACCATTTAGAAAACTTCAGTTCAGGAAACTTAACTCTAATAGTGATGTTAATTATAAACCCTTCCACATGATCAGATTAGCAGAGGTAAATGAGGATATGGAAAAGATGAAAAAAGAGAAAAACTTTAGTACCAAATGGCATTCATATTAAAGTTTGAAAGTGTTGATGAAGGGGAAGTTTGATTAATTAGTTTCCTTAACAAGATCTTGAATATCATGGAATTTAAACTTATTAAATAATGAAACTTTGAGAGAGAGAGAGAGTGCAATTAAGTGGAGATTTAAGATATGAGACAATAGTTTCAATATTGCATGAAACATAAACTATCGAAGCTATTTCTATCCTTGGCTTATTTTTTATACTTGGGCAACTACAATTAAAACATATATGTACACTTTGGCAACTATTGTGCAAAACCAGGAAAAAGAACAAAAACCTCCATATCTATATTATACTTAAAAGGCAACCCAAAAGTTTAGTTTCTTGAAGCCAACCATACATTTCTTTTTCCAAATATACTACCCCTATAATAGTTTGAATTTTAAATTTTTAAAATTTATAAAAGTAGTTCCATAACTACCCACTCTTTTCCCTTTTTATTGTTTTTTTAATTTTGAAATTTTATTACTTGAATTATCATAATTTATAATTAACACATTATTTTGATAATATATCATTTTTTATACTTTAAACTAATTCGAGTTGCACACGCATCGCATGTGTCCGAATGCTAGTTAAATCATAAAACATATAACAGGGTTGGAGTGGGGAAAGATTTGAAAATACTAAAAGAAAAATATTAGTTAGATACAGTGATTTGAATAAAAACGCATACAATGGAGCCATGAGTAGTCTGAGAACCGCAGGAAGACAAACAAGTAAATTTTCAATAACAATACAAGTACAGTAAGAATTAACACAAAGACTTGTCTGTTTGCTTTAGTTGTAGATTGACTAAATAGGAGAATTCAAGAGGATGTCTTATGGTCTATGTTATTCGAAGACCATATAATTTTATTAGATGAAACGAGATGAGTTACTTCAAACTAGAATTGGGGAGAAATACTTTAGAACTATAGAATTCAAAGTTATGTATGACAGAATGAATAAAGATCGAGAAGGATGTGACCTACAATATTATTTCTGGTGAAATAGAAGAGTGCAACAAGAGTATTTCATAATCACGGGGTTCCTAATAGTAAAACGAAAAAAATATATAGAACTGCTATAAGACCTGCTATGGTATGTGATACTGAACATTGGGTATTAGGGAAGTGGAAACTACAGTAACCTTATTGAGATGAATAAGCGGTGTTACAAAAAAAAAAAGACAAAATAAGAAATGGATTCATTAGAAAGTAAGTTAGAAGTAGTGCCAATTGAAGAAAATATGAGGGAAGTTGATGGCGGTAGTGAGATCACTACAAGACCAACGAACATGCAAGGAGGAGTGATTTGATCCAAGCAAAGGGTAGTAAACCAAATAGACAAAGGCATAACAGAGATTTGGTTAATGTTAAAAGAAAGAACAAGGTTATTTTAACTTAATCAAGGATATGGCAGCAAATATAAGTAATTGGAGGAGATGAATCCATGTATGCTACCCCAAATAGTTGGGATGTGGCATAAAGGCTTGTCAAGTTGAGTTTACTAAGATCTACGAATATTTTGTAGTTCTAAAATTTCTTACACATCAGAACCTACCTCAATACCGTACCAACTGTGGTGCTTGATGAGTATGTAGTTAGTACTCCTCGGATGCTCAGTTCGGTAACAGCATAGATCTGTAACCAGACAGGTAAATCAGGACAGGATGAGGAAATAAAACAACTACGGAGTTAGGAGGAGATTCAGAGTAGGGGATTTAGTCCTCCAGGAACTCACCTGGGAAACAAAGAATTAGTCAGAGTGAAACTTAGAACCTACTCAATTTTTTTGATTTCAAGTGAGTTCATGTCATGTAACAGTGCCGGTGTGAATTTTCTTAACACCAATATTTTGTTGGGTAAGAAAATTGGTAACTTCAAATCTTCTTGACCCTCAGAAGAAATGCAGGGGGGAAGGTACTGACGTTCATTTCCTTCGGCGCTGAGGGAGTTAGACTGGGCTTCTCTGTGGTTGGAGGAGCAAGTGCACCCATTCCAGCAGTTGACCTAGCAGCCCTGAGCTCTTTCAGCTTATTCAAGAGCTCGCAATCAAGTTTGTTGGCCATGTGGACAAAACCAGGCAACCAAGTTCAGAGGCATCAATGCTTCAAAGTGTGGGTTCAGGACAAAAATGATAAGCACTCGAGCTCATGGGGTGATCAACATCGACCAATCCCTCCCCAAGTGAGCTCGATTGAGATTGATCCTCTTCTCTTCTGCAGTTAAAAGAACATTCTTTGTGCGACCAGAGCAAGAGTCAGATATAGGGCCATAGTTCAACAAAAATAAAGTGCAAATTGAATTAGCGATATTACAAGGTAAAGGAAGAGACTGCCCATCTTTCTTGAGGTCTTCCCAGTTGTGCTTCCACGATTGGAATTCCAACTGTGCCCTGAGACAAAAAGAAGCAATCCTTCCTTTGTTGGCTTTCAGGAGGCTGGTTATAATCCTGCATCTCTCTTTGGCCTAGCAGCCCACAAACCTGTGGTTTGTAGACATTGCTCTACAGGTTTGTAACACCACAAGAACTCAGGGATGGTGAGGTGATTTTGATTGTTGCTTCACATTGGCCAAAGACTAGTTGGTTGGGCACAAGCTCCCTCACAAATAAACGGATAGGGAACCATAGACCACTAGAAGGCACTCTTGTAAAAACAGACCTCACCATCAAGGTCTGAACAATCCCACTCATCTTCCGGAGTGACTCTCAATAACAAAGAACTAAAAAGTTTGGTACTAAGCTTTAAATTGAATGAGCTCAGCATACTCGATCACAGAACGGATACCACATGGCCAATCATCCTATGAGAATGTCGAACCAAAGCCTCCTGCTTTTGGTGATCCACAATCTCGGCCTCTAAAACAGTCTATTCGGTAGGGTTCAAAAGGTTAGGCAGGAGGTAGGTTCTCTACCGCCATGTACTCAGCTAGGAGCTTGAAAGAGGAAGAGGAGTCCGTAAAGAAGCGCTATGATAGATGAGAAGATCTAATTTTGAAGAAGGAAGGCTCTACTATCTCCATAGAATCACTGGAGCACGATCAGCTTTCTATTGTTGGCCATTCAGAATAAACCAATTGCAAGGGGTGATAAATCTCAAAATCAAGGAAACTGGAAACCCAAGAAACTCTCTAGAGCTTTTCAAAGATGGCTATGAATTATTGAGAGAAAGATTCTGACCCATCCCTATGGTAACAAATGAAACATGAGAAGAAGAAGAACATACCAGAGATACAAAAGAGGGTTGCAATTGACAATAACAAAGAAGAGAATGAGTTTGGAAGAAGGGATTGAAATGCTTTGCCGTCCTCAGAGTGGTTGTGCTCGATGGAGAACAAGGCATTGAAAGAGTGTATAATTTGAGTTGAAGTCAATTTCTTTCCCTCTTTTACACAGAGGGATGGACGCGGGAGATTAACTCAACCTAGAATCAACAGTTCAAGAACAGACAAACCCCAGCCATAGATTGATTTTAAAGGGTGTATCTTGTTTTCTGCTCAAGATATTCTGCAACTATTCTCCTGAGTGCACTTAGATTGCACCTAAAGAATAGGAAACCTCAGATGAATAGGTAGATAGTAGTCATTAGCATCATTATCAGTTCAGTAGTTTGAAAGATCTGTAAAGGTTGTGTCAATAGTACGAAAGCCCCCTCCTTACAGTCAATCATTCCATTTCCACCATCTTAACCAAGGTTGTCTTCACAGATCAGATGTGGTGCACGACAGTCATTTAGCATGGGATGATTTGAGAGACCAATTCAGCAAGAGGCGATCCTCACATGTCAGCATTTGGGCGTGGGGCTCTCACACATCTCGACCATGTGGAAACCTTAACGCCCCACGAGATTCGCGCTCAAGACCACACTATAACCATTCCACGCGTAAGAAAGCCAAAGAGGGAGAACGTGGAGGCCCGAACAAAGTACGCAAAAGAATCAATACATATATATATATACACACACACATGGAAGTATAAGAAGAGTTGGACAGGTTATCTTCTCTAACCCTAAAACCCTAATTCATTTTTCTATCTCGCCTCCAAGTATCCAATTTGACTGTCGGAGAAACATTGGCCAGCACCACACCGGTGCTTCAATAGTGTTTCCTTAGGTCTTGCAAGCCATCTTACCTTAACTCGAACCGAACGAAATCAGGACTTTATCAATACCATTTTTTCATTGGTAAGATATTATCAACTAATACAAGTGCGTTACCGTTTTGGTTTTACCAGGGATCTAAATAACGGCCGTTACGTAACGGATCGGCTGTTACGTAACGGTATCTGGGAGCTACGATTCGGATACGCTCATCATAATCGGATTTAGAGAAAATTGCATCTGTATCGACCAATACGGCCGTTACATATCGGGTATCAGTTGTGTATCGGTGTGTAATGGCCGATACCACCGATAACCCGCGACACGGTGACAAGCATAAATAGTAACTGCGAACTCACCTTGCAGCGATTGCACTTTCCGAACACATCATCCTCTTCAGATCTAGTATTTGAACTTCAATTTGAGCTTGATTTTGGGATTTTGTTGGCAGATTAAGGATTTCGACAAGGATTTCAGTCTAATTTCAGTTCGACTTGGGGATTAGGGTTGCCGATTGTATTTGATTTGAGCTAGATTGGAGATTCCGACGGTGATTAGCTTCGATTTCAGTTCGAATTTGGGATTTTGAACATCAATCATGGATTTCGGTTGCCGATCGGCGATCCCAACTTCTCGATTGTGTTGGATTTGAGCTTGGTTGGGGATTTCGACCTTGGGTAGCTTCTTTTCACTTCGATTTGGGAGTTCGGTGGGTGATTTGGGTGCAATTTGGGGATTTCGGCGACCGGCTTCGATTTGGGACTGGCACATGTTTGGTTGTGACTAGCGTTTGTTTGGTTTAATTTGGAATTAGGGACTATTTGAATTTTGGCTCATTTAGGATTCTAAATCATGTATGCATATATATTAAAAATATATTTTTTATGAAAAATAAAGATAAAAGTTGAATTTAAAATAATATTCATATTATATGTTATTATATATAATAATATGAACATTTATTATTTAGTAAAATAATTTTTATGATTTAAATTTGAATTATTAATTATTTAAGTTTGACTTAAGTATGAATAAGTTAAATTAAAATCATTCATATTTTATGCTTTTTATGACTCAAATATTTTTAAATTTGAATTATTCTTGAATTATTTAATTAATTTTTTTTTACGTTTTTTATTGCATAACATTCATGTAATTATTTGTAGTAAATAAAACTAGAATATGTTTTATATGTTAAGATGTCATTTAAAAACAACTACAAACATTCAATTTATAGTAAATAAAGTCAAGATATGTGTATCAATGAGTTTTATGTCATTTGCTAGCACTTGAAAAAAATTCACGTGCGCGCTTGCCAATTCCCGTTCCAGATTGACCGATACGCCCGATACCTGTTACACGCGACCACGACCATTACGCCAGCCGATACCACGATTTAAAACCTTGGGTTTTACCAAATCGATTTAATTCAATATAAATATTATCTACTTGTCATAAGTAAATAAATCTATAAAAAAAAAAATCTATGTGCAAAACATGAGATTACCGTACACCAAATAGTTTAGCATAACTTACACAATTTGAAGAATCCGCACAACCCCTTCCAGAAGTGCTTGATGTCCACCATTCTTTATAATAATTAAACATACTAGACGTGCAAGTTTGATGCATCCCGTGTGGGAAAGAGGTTTTCTTATGCAGTATTTACCCAAAAAAGGTCGCTCCAGTATCTACATTCCAGAATATGTAATATATTACTTAATCTTTCCTCTCTCTAGTCTCTTTCGGGCTTCCATTTCTCTATATATAATGCATATGTATAGGTATATAGAAATCACACGCAAACATCTCAAGCACTACAGCTTCCGGCATTAGCTCTAGCCAACTGCACAGCTTGAATATTTCCATCTCTCTCTCTCAAAATACACCCAAGTGGATGCAGCTACTAATGTCACCTCTGTCCACACTCTCAGCTCTCTCTCAAAATCTACCCAAGAGGCTGTATAGCTTCTCTTTCTCAAAACTAAAGCACTCTGAGCTTCTCTCTCTCTCTCTCGATAAATCTAAAAAACCCAGTTTAGAAAAAACAAATCCATTGGTAGACCATCAAAGTTGTGTTAGGTTGTTTCAATTTTCAGCAAAATAGTTAAGGGACAAGAGGGAATCTGGCATGGGATGCTATCATGTTTGTTGTATGGAACAAAAAATGGTACCTAAGGCCAGTACGCCCTTAATCTATGTTACACGGTATGGATATTAGGGAGTGGATACAGGTTTAAATATCGAATTCATCTAAACCTATGTCCAAGAACACACAGACGCGACCAAAAAAAAACTCAAACTTCTTATACGCTACTGCTGTTTTTCTTCAGTAAAATAGGGTTTACATGGTAATATCAAACAATGTAAGAGAGTTTCATGTATAGATATAACTTAGAAAGGAACACAGAATTATTAAACATGCTTGGTAGGTGGATGTCCAACCACTCATATCGGGGACATCCCGTACCCTAACACTTGAGTGTTGAGTGTTCAACATTGATGCACCACATATTTAGAAGGGTCCATGTAACATAAACCAAAACAAGTCGAGATTTTTGAGACACAGTCGAACAGTCCGAGAATATTATTCAGACTGAATTGAAGGTAATGTGTATCGTTTCCAAAATTATTATTCACAAGGAGTATCAAGTATCAACCGATATGGAAAGAGATCCAAAACCTTGGTTAGACAACTTCTAAAAGTCAATGCATAAGTTCCAAAATTTGGAGTCTTTGGTTTTAATAAAAAGATGAGTCATTATAAATACATAAAGCCATGTGTCATCAAATTCAGTGGACAACATGTTAAAGAGAATTTCTTATAGAACTTTTGAAACTTCTTTGCAATCAGCCTCAAAAGCCTACTTTTTTCACTGCCATAAATCAATTTTAGCTTCCAATATTCTAGGAAAGCCTCATTCGCCCTCATTTTAACTGCTACTGTCCTATATGAATGAGTATGTGTGAGAGAAAGAGAGAGATGGTAAATAACTGAACATAATATATAAAGATAAAATGTAAGCCCAACTAGTTGATTTTGTAGGTCATTTCCTCGTCAATTAGTTATTCTGAAAGAATCTGCCACGCCCACAGTTAAAACAAAGCATTCAATGCAGAAAGTTTCTCAAGGACATGAAACATTCCGTTAACAAAGATGTCCTGGATGAAAAACTAGTTTGTTTCTATTAACCATAAAGTTCAAGCTATTCAGAATGGAAGAAGGTTTAGGATGGTGTAACTTCTCACCTCCCAACCGAAAGTAGGAAAAAAAATGACAAACAGGGCAATTAAAATGATTAGTCAACAACCTAAAACAACAAGGTCATTCTGTACCTTAGATCCACTTCGAAGTGCTCCAGCTTCCAATTTCCCACATGCAGACACCTGCCCATGTGGCTGCAATTTAATAACATCACATATGGGCATCACTAGCGGCTTTGAATAATCTCTAGCAGGTGGTTGGAGAGAATCTATTGCATCCAACAGAGAGGGTCCCTTATACCTGCAATTCAATTACTACAGTCAGGCTTCAACATTCTTCATAACGTCAACAAATAAAAAGATAGCATAAAAAATTTAAAACAAACAGAGAGAAATAGAACTTGAATTTGCTAGAAATTTCAGTGAGGATATAAACTTCATACAAGCTAGCAATGTAACCTAATAAGTCCATTGCCACATTTTTTACTTATATATAATATATACGGGGCACTTTGCTTTGCCAAAAGTATAGTATATGTAGTGTACCACTGTTCTTCTATGCAAATTATCGTTTCTATGCAAATTATCGTTTCTTCATAATACCAAACTAACATGAAGTCAAAACTCTCAAAATAAATTTAGACAGCATAAATGCAACTACCAACAAGCACAAATAGCTTCTTTCCTGTGTTAATCTTCACAGAAAAAAACTTAAAATATACCTGAAGATGGAAAGAATAGAAGAAAAACAAAAATTAATGACAAGAAAAAAAATGAGAAGGTACTATGGCACATCACATTCTTTGCAATATTTCCAGATTTTTCTACTCTCGTGTCTCTGACATAGAAAGACACTTATATTTATCCCTGCATGTACAATAAGCATCAAATATGCCAAGCCAGAGTATGTTGATCTTGAACAAAACACAAGGTGGCAGAAGCTATTTTGCGCACAAAATATGAATCAGTAGATAGGAGTTTCTATAGTCTACTTCTATAAACTAATGCATTGCTCATCTGCTGCCACCTTTTAATGCAGGGGAGAAAAAAAAACAAGACTCCAAAACCATACCGCCAATTATAAGGACAATAACTGAGAGCGAATTCCTTGATTATCAGTGACCATTCGGTACAACAAAATGCATAATGTTAGCAAGTTTTCTAGCACACAAATGTCCATGATAAGGGCCAACCAAAGAGTACAAGATCTTTTTCCTTTATAGGGAGGAAGAGTTTTATATAGAATGATCTACCGGGAGATGTACGACCATGCTATTGTGGAGATCTTGGGGTGTACAACCATCAATTCATTTATCTGTTGATCATCCATGAATTTTCACTCACCAAAAGCAAAACTGGGCAAGAAGAGAAAAGGAAAGCTAAAATCCATACCATGCATGATGCATCTCATATACCAAATGATAAAATCTAAAAAATAAATACTGGTGGTATGTATTAACTACCTCTTAAACACATCGACATCACAGATACCACATTGCATGTCATAATATATTGATAACCATGGGTTGAAACAATTTGTCTTCATCATTGGCTGCATGTTGCTATCATATAATTTCCAACTACCAAGACCCAGCTACAGCCTAGAGTGTAGACCTAAGTTTGAACAAGCTTAAGCAAGCCAGATAGAGCATAGGGCAAGCTCAAAGAGCTCAGCATCTCAATTCAAACATGTTGATCCACCTAGATGCAATTGAAACAAAAATAAAAGGGCAAAAAATAACATATGGGAATCCTTGTGTATTTTGATTAAAATTACATATTGAACAGCAGCTTCTGGTTTCTATTTAGATAGAAAAACTGAGGACTTGGAAATTATCAATACTGGCTACTAACCAGGACAGCAATCGTGCATCAGAAGCCGACACCATCAAATTTTGGTTTTCGATGGCACTCAATGGAACCCATGATAATGAAGAATCCTTGAAGCCACATACCCGGAGAAACGTTCCAACTTGCAGTTTGATTGTGTCAAAGCGTTCCTTGGAGTATTCCACAACATCCATTTTGTTAATAGCAACTATAACTTGATCAGCACCAAAACTTCTAATAAGTTGTGCATGTTCCCTTGTTTGCCCTCCAGTGGTGTCCATACCTGCTTCAAATGATCCAACCGAGGCATCTATAACAAGAATTGCAGCATCTGCTTGTGTTGCCCCAGATATCATGTTTGGCACAAAGTCTTTATGGCCTGGGGAGTCAAGCAGAACAACATGATACCTTTTGGAGTCAAAATATGCAACTGCCACTGTCATAGTTATTCCCCTTTCCCTTTCTTCAGCACTCTCATCCAAAGCCCATGCATAAGCAAAGGAGCCCTTCCCCTGCGTGAATAACAAAGAACTCATAAATCCAATCAACCAAGCTTTAACAGAATGGAAAAAGCGCATATTAAATGAAATTTAACGATGTTACCTGTAGTTTTGCCTCTTTTTCATATTTGTGCATTTCTTTTGGGGATATTCGTCCAGAGAGCTGCAGCAGCCTTCCTGAGAGTGTTGATTTTCCAGAATCAACATGACCAACCTAAGATGATAAATTAAACAGAGATCATATTACAAAAACATGCCAAAAATGGTGGGAAAAAGTCTGGATGCATATTCATAGAACTAACAATTGATAGTGGACTTATCTTGATTGCCTATAGTCATAGAACTAACAATTGATAGTGGACTTACAATGGCAAGATTCAGTTGTGGCAGTCTATCTTCTGCAGGGTTAGGAAGCATCCATTTTTCAGGTTTATACTGAGCATTTGGTATACCTCTTCCAGCATTCACATTCTTTGAAGATCCAGATTTGAGATTCAAAGACCTGTTATTATTCAGACTACTCAAAATATTTTGTGGCTGACCCCCATTCAGCGGAGAATGGGTATCCTCCCCTACACTACCAAGTCTGCCTTCTGACACTAATGCTGGCTGACCCCCATTCAGCGGAGAATGGGTATCCTCCCCCACACTACCAAATCTGCCTTCTGACATTAATGCTGAAGAGCTATCAAAGCTTTTAGCATTTGACGGCAATCCAACCGCAATTTTCTTCTCTGTGACACTTGAACTAACAACTGAAGAAGACTTGTCGATATTGACTGCAAGCATGAATGTAGAATCAAACATAAGATTGTTAAACTCTGAATGAGGAATATTAACAGAGAAAAAATTCCTCAAAGGGTAACCCTAAAAGAGGATAAGAAAAATACTCAATATCACAAACTAAAAAATGCTTGCAGCAAGGAGAGCATATATCAAAATCACCACAATTGAATAGTATTAGAAATTTAGAACGAGCATGTTCAACTAGATTTATCAATGAATGAAAATAGACAAAAAAATGTATAGACCAGGAGTTCACGGGTTCAAGATTTTTTGAAAGACATTAAGGGAGGGCTAGCGGAAGAGAAGTTTTATGCTTTTGTTTGTGAGAGAGAAGGGGATGACGATGAGCAGGGAAAGAAGAAGGGGAAAAACCCTTCGGGGTAGCAGAGCGAGTTATGATCGTCACTGGAATCAACCGTAAACCCAGAGGTCTTGTGTTCGACCCCATTGGCAATGCCCTATCTAAACCGGTGCGCAAGTCTTGCGGGTGGATTCACGCGACCCCAGATTACCATTTCAGGTAGGGTCAAGAAGAAAAGCGCAAATCCAGGAAGAGTTTGGAATAAGTTTTTATTTGTGTTTAGTACAATAAACTATGCTTCTGGAGAGATTTTATGTCATATCAGGTTTTATCGGGTAGGGATATTTTGGTATTCAATAGTCATCGTACATGAAAGGTGGTTATAGTCCATGGGTCATGAATTGGGTCAAGTAATGTTCTTTAAATTTATTTGGAGTTCTAGTTGATCTAGAAATTTGTAGTTACCATAAATTTTTATTTTTTAAATTGGAGTCGTAGTCAGTATAGACATGGATGAAGGTATATCTAGCCCAAGGGAGGCCATGGCCACCTCTATGTTGAAATTTTTTTTATGCCTAACTATAAATTTTAGCTTAAAAATTTCTTCATAGTAGTCTCGCCCAGCTTTATTAATTGCAGACAATAGGCTGCCTTGCTCTTTTAGGCCATATATTACATAGTCTACACCTACCAATTAGTTTATAATTTTTTTATCTTTTATTTTTTTTCATTTGATGGTTAACACCCATCAGCAGCAAATAGCCTAAATAGGTATACAATCAGTCAATTAGATATTCAGCTGCAAAACTCCAAAGTGCCAAAGGACAAAAGTTCCATACTAGTTGATATGTATTAGAACAAAAAAAAACAAAAAACTATTTTTGAAGTGTTTTGCATGCTGAATGGGTGTTATTTTTTTTGTCAAATAGTAAATTATAGTTTGCATTATTAGTCATAATTTATTGTGTACCCATGCTCTTGGCCCCCTCCAATATAAAATCATGGCCCTGTCCTGCTTACAGAAGTAGTCTTTAGCCTGTAAATGTGTGTGGTTTCATTGATGCAATAGATCGCATACTACAAAGAGTGAGATTTATGAGAATTTGAGATTGTACTGGTGTAAACTTGCACCCTTGTGATGGTGAAGCACCTTAAATCTATCTTCTTCCTCAATCAAGATAGAACACAAACCCTAGAAACTTCCCAAAACCTACATTCACCATAAAATCCAAGGTAGAAAGCCTTGGGCCAAGTTTCCAAGGAAAATACCCGCTAACCTCCAACTGGTGTCGAACCGCAACGTTTGAGAGGGTGAACGGGTCAGGAAGATGATAACAGTTTGAATTTCTTTGTATTTCTTTCATCTACCTGACGGGGTGAGAGAGCAATATAAATTTCTAAACCCACTTTACAAAGGACATCGCCTACCCACATATACATGTAACACCAAAAAACTAAACCAAACCAAACCAAACCAAATCAAACTAAGCCTTTGTCGCAATCACTTGGAGTATTCTACATAAATCTTTTTATGCCATTTTATTTTGTTAAAGGTCATATATTCAGTTAGTTTCAATAAGTTCATATATTTTCTTAATGTGGTATCTTATATCAATTTAGGTATACCATTTCCTAGTGTTTCCATTACTCATGATCATGTCACTTTTTTTTTACTATAACATCAACTGGTCTACATTGTATATGTCTAAATCACCATAATCTATTTTCTCTCAACTTATCCTCAATTGGTGCGACACCTACTATTCTATGAATTTTTTCACTCATAATTTTATCTCTTCTAATCTTACCACACATCCACCTTAACATTTTAATTTTTGCAACACTTATCTTATTTATGTGATCTTTCTTAGCAACCAAACATTTTGTCTCATATAGAATCGTTGATCGAATAGTTGCCCTATAAAATTTTTCTTCCAATCTTGTACGTATCCGTCGATCACATAGAATGCTGGAGTGCCCCTTCACTTGAGCCAACTAACTTTGATTTTATTGGTTACAACATTTGCAATCTCTCCATCTTTGTTAATAATTGAATCTAGATAACAAAAATATTCAATCTTTTGTATCTCTTAGTTTTGAATCTTTACTTTCAGTACTGATACTCCTATTACTGTTAAAATTACTCAAAAATCCTTTTGACTCCAAAATTTCTCTCCAATTTCTAACTTATCATTAACTCCGCTCCAAGTCATCATCAGCGAACAAGAACATCATTCTGAATATGTCCAATCAGTTCATCCGAAACTAAGGCAAAGAGATAAAGACTCAAAGCAAATCCTTACTATAATACTACCATAAAAGAAAATTCACTTGTTTCTCCTGCAGGTAATCTAATTGTCATTACAGCTCCATCATATATGTCTCTTATCACTTCAATGTACCCATTTGTCACGGTCTTTCCTTCTAACGCACATCATATGATATCTTTAGGTACTCTATCATAACCCTTTTTGTAGTATATATAAACTATATAAAGATTTCTTTTCTTTTCTCTATACTTCTCTATTAATCTCCTCAGTAGGTGGATTGCCTCCACAATTGATCTACCGGACATAAAACTAAGTTGATTCTGTGACACTATCATTGTTAACCTCAGACGATGTTCAATCACTCTTTCACAAAACGTCACTGTAAGACTCATTAACTTAATACATTTATAATTGCCTCAATTTTGAATATATCATTTATTTTTATATATAGGTACTAGAATACTCTTTCTCCATTCTTCGAGCATTTTTCTACTCGTCGTGATTTTCTTGAATAACTTTGTTAACCAAGACACTCCTACTTCACCTAGATATTCTCACACCTCCACACGGATACCATCTGGTCCTAAAGTCTTACTTAATTTCATTATCTTCATTGTAGTTTCTACTTCAACCTTTTTTATAATGCAATAACACTTGTATTCTCTAGTTTCATCTGAGTTATCAGATTCCTCTCCTCTGAATCTTTCCACATGTTTTTCGTTTAATAATTTCTTAAAATAAAATTTTCATCTTTTCTTATTCTCCTCAACCTTCACTAAGACCCATGAATCCCCGTAGTCACTACTACTCACTAATTCAACTAACCAAAAATACAATTGCCAATTTCATTCCCAATAACTCTAATGCCCTACCCATGGTTTTAAATTGGGGTATCAGCTAGCAAATGTCATTAAACTCTGTGATGAGTATGTTCTAATATTATTTATGACAAATAAAATGTTTGTAGTGGTTTTTAAATAACATTATGGCATCTAAAACATATATTGGAAACTAACATCAAATTTTATTTGACTTGTACAACAACAAAAAAATTGATAAATTCGTGCGGTAAGAGAATCTCACTATTTAAGAAATTAAAAATGTTTCCATAATAAATAATTCACGACAATAAAACAAATAAAAGTTGATATTTGCTAGTGCAATAATATAAATACATACCAATTGAAATTAGAAAATAATAAAAATGTGAAAGTATCACGTGAAAAGTCTCGAATGAAAGAAAAAGTGTTTGACAAAGATTTTTTTATCTTCATGTATGTTCTTCTCATGTAACTGTGCCCATAACAAGTTTATCGATCGATACAGGCCAAAAAGGTACTGTTACATGATAAATATCGATTCTTGGGCATTTTTGGATTATCGATATTTTTTAACCAAATTAAAAACATTTAAATGGCGGCCGATACAATATCCATTCGCGTATTGTATTGGCATCTAATAGAAGAGTGGGGGGTTGGTGTGGTGAGCGTGACCGATTTCAAAATTGTTACGGTGCTACCCTTCTCACCTCAACCCCCAACACTAACCACCACCCCTCAACGATATCGCCAATTCTCTCTCTCTCTCTCTCTCTCCCTCCCCCTCCCCCTTGTGAGATTAGGCGCCGCCGAATAAAAAAAAGAAAGCAAACGAAACAAAAGAAAATAGAGGAAAAGGGTAGAAGACTGTAGAACAGTGTAGTCGGTTTTTTATAGTGTTTGCAGGGTTTTTAAATAGATTAATGAGAGATTTATTACTATTATGCAGGAGAAATCTAAAACAATACTATAATAATCTATTTTTCTCTTGAAACAGAGTATGTATAATTTTTATAATCTGATGTAGGTGTTTAAGATATATACTAAAAGTATTATACTTCACTACAATAGAATAATAGATTGGAGAATTTAAAGATTAGGTTTTTTTTTAAACTCATAAAAAATTTAGTTTTATAATTTTTATTTTAAGAAATTTAATCCTATTAAATTTAAAATAATTATATTATGTATAATTTATTTTTATTTAAGAGTTAATTTTTTTTTGTTTTGGACAAACTTGAAAATCCAAGTGACACATTTTTTCATTTAACTAATGTTTTAATTTTATGAACTGATAAATGTATTACTTATCGCATTGGACTAAAACTGTGAAAAAAATTACTACCCGACTAAAACTCTATTTTCAATTGATAATAAAACCTATACTAAAATTACTCTAATAGATTTTAGTATTTGTTTTATTCATTAATAAAATTTGTTATTTTTATTTTAATGAGAATCTGCGTGATCAATATTTAAACTGTATTATTTATTTAATATTATGCATGTATATCTTTTATTTTACATAGTAGATGATTTGGAGTGTAGAGTTCGATTTACACACAGAAAATCAAATTATCAGTTCTCGTAGAATATAAGTTTTTTGTTTACGACCTTAGCTATAATTGAACACACCATTAGTAAAATTGTAGCACAGTGTTTTGATAAGTATAGAGAATGGTATAGTTCCAATTCACTATACTAGTATACTTTATGTGTATTGAATATGACCGTTTTATGGTAATTATTTTTATACTAATTATATAAAATAATTAATATCTCGTGATTATTATGAATGCTTAATACTTTTATTTATGAAATAATTAATAGTCACATATATTTAATATTTATTATTTTGATTAATAAAAAAAAAATCTTTTATATGTTAATAAACTCGGTAAATTGGATAACAATATTTTGTGTATGGTGAATATTAATTATTAACAAAATCTGAGTCCTGAACTAAGAATTAATGACACCACTTATGTAAACTTATAAGTTTTGGTTATGTTAAATCTTGTAAGTAAATTTTTTATTCGACATGTTAAATAAGTTAAGTAAAAAATTTTAATAAAATTATAAGTGATTGATTAAATAAGATTATCAGCAATTTAATTTAATCATGGATATCTATAATATTAACGTGAGGAGATAAATAAACATTAAATAACATAAAACTCGAAATTATTTTTTGAGATAAGACCGGGTAGTTAATTATAATTCTTTAGTGGCATAAATTGTAATATATAGAATTAAAAATTTAATTCGAATTGAATTATATTTTTTTAATTACATAAGGAGCTCGAATCTTATTTAATCCCTAGATTTCTGCCGTAACATATTTATATGAAGCACCTCTTGGCAGCTATTTGTTTTTTAATATTTTCGTGATATTAAAAAAAGGCATTTGAGTTAGGACACGAAATTTATAGAGCATTCTCTATTCGTGATCAAGCATACGAGAATACGACAGAAGACATGAAGTGTATTCCAGTTCTTGTTCGTGCGCATCCATTCGACAGATTTCTATTTAAGTGTTCGGACGAGATCAAATTAAAAATATCTTGAAGGTATAACCCTTATTCATCGTGTAGATTTTAATTGGGTTATAGGATTCTTATTTTTTTGGGTATAGTCTGTATACACTGTTATTGATTCTTGGAATTCGTTTCCCAACAATATGGCATAAGAAAGAATATGAAAGATTTTTCATATATGAGCATTTATGTATTAAAAATAAATTGATTACAACAATATTTCTATAATGATTTTCAAAAATAAGAAATATTGTTTTTCAATTTTATAAAATTTTAGAAACCTGAGAAATCTCTTAGTTTTATTTTAGTGCAAAGTATAAAGAATTCTTTATATCTTAATGCAAAATATGAAAAAGTTTCCATTCAAGTCTGCATAAATGTTTATTACTTTATTAAAGGGGCATTTGTTAAAAATTAGTTTTAATATTTAGTTTATAATTGAGTAAAAAAATTAAAAATTAAATAAGTGTGCTTATTCTAATTCTAAATTAGCAAATACAATTTTATGGTGTAAAATCATAAATTTATAATTATAATAAATATTTATAACTTTTACTTGAAGTTATAATTACATCTTTTTAGCTATAATATGTAAGTTCCTAGTTTCAGTTACACTAAATACTTTCTAAAAGATCATTTTGTCCTCACCAGTATACTAGGCCCTTTTTTGGGATCTCTAAAAAGTTATTTTTTTAATTATAAAGTTAATTTTTAAGCTATAGTGTTTGACATCTTTAGAACTTCACTAACTTTTATTTCATTTTTTAAGAGAAAAATGCTCTATTCATATTCTAAACACAATAAATTTTTTTTTGAGTGAAATAACTGTAAAACTCTCAATTAAAAGTAATTATACTCGCAATATTAAAAAAAATCATGTTAATATTTTAAATACTATAACTTAAAAACAAAAAGTAAAGACTGATTAGATATTTTAACAAAAAGCAAAAAAATGAACAAGTTACCCTAAAAAATTATTTCAAGCACTCTCAACTTTTTTTTTCTCCTTTTTCTTTTTAGAAAAATTGAACTTTTTAAAAATTTAATTTTTTAAACATCCAAATAAATGTTAAAATTATAATAAAATGCATATATTTAATTGAAGTCAAGTTAACAATTGTGTTAACATAAACAAATAATTTTTATCCCACATAGTCACCAACTTATATAAGTCAATAAAAAACCAATTATTTCAAACTTATTTAATAAAAAAATAAACCAATAATGA
>JAULJZ010000022.1:8951303-8961811 GCA_032270985.1 Heliamphora pulchella | reverse complement strand
TTATTTAATCCCACTCAATTCAAACACAAAAAAATTAATCCCACCTCACTACTAATCCCACTTCATTACCAATCCCCACTCACTACTAATCCAATCCAATCCAATCCAGTCCGGATTATCAAACGAGCCCATAATGTACGAATAGCACAACTTCTTTATATATTTTGTGAATTTCTTCCCTTTTGCAGTGCCTCCATAAAGTCATACGAAGTTTTGAAATCAAAAAATAATCAAAACAAAGATGTTGAAGCAATGGCATCCAGTGGCATCCTTGGTGGTGATCATTTCTGGTCGAAGATTTTTGGGATTCCAGAGCTCTTTTTTGCAGGTTAGCAACATATACATTTTCTCCTTCCTATTTTTGGAAACGCATAATCAAAAGATTTTTTAATAAATACATATATTATGAAGCCTTATAGATCTTTTCCCCTATTTTTCTTCTTGGAAATTGTCAACCCAGCCAACTCACCAGTTCGGAACCGCCAGAATGGTCAGTCAACCCATTGGTTTCGAAACTGTGGTTAGTAGAGGGTGAAAAAATAGACAACTTGCCAAGAGAAGTTTACATGAAAAGGCTTCCCCATAAACCATCCAAACCAACTTGTGCCCACCCCAAAATTACAAGCATAAAGAAAACAAAGCTCAATCTCACCGAAGTTAACTGTTTGCATTGCTACTGAGAACTTCAAGCCTCAAGGAGATCCCAAACTCTCTCTCCAATTGACACCTTTCTAGAGGGAATGAAGTTATCCCCTTAATACTTTAAATAATTAAATTCTACAATACGAGGGAGGATAAAAGGGGTGGGGTGGCTTGCTAAACAAAACATAACATATAAGCTGAAAATGGTACCCATTGAGAACATAGTGGTCATCACTCTTTCAGGGTAAATAAAATAAAAATTTCAAGCTCAAGAATGAAACATTATAAGGATACCTTTTGAAGCCGCATTGGATGAACGCGGTCCATTTGATACCAAATCATCTGGAGATGGGGCATCAAACTTGAAAGGGGCTGTTACCATTAACATAGTTAAGGTTAGAAAGTATAACAAAAAAAATACTGTTTTCCTCATATGACTTCTAATGATGGCCATATAATGGTTAAAATAGATAAAAATCTGTACTGCTGGGTCATGTAATATTCTCTAAATTGATATTGGCATTTTTTCTCTTCAGATCAACATCTGGCGTCAGAATATGTGCCGACCTATATTGAAATGATGATGGTTTTGTAAGCTAAAGATCCTATGCAATACATTAGAATGCCCTTGGATATTTCCAGGCTTACGGAAGCCATTGCACTCATCCGTCAAAAAATCATCACTCTGTTGCTGTAAAGTAACAGTCTTGCAGGTTGTCGAACGCGGCAATGAAGCAAAAAGAGACTTGGCCATTATGGATGCTCCAGAATATTTGCACATGCCATCAACTGCATTAAAAAAATCTACTCTATAAAGGGGCAATGAACATGAAACCTAATAACAAGGTCGCAACTGCGGAGTTTGTGCCTAAAATAAGTGCGAGGCTGTGAGCTACCTGCACATCCACTTTAGAGAGGTGTGTGTGAGTGTGGGGTGGGGGATAAAACATTGCTAGCACATATGTGCTGAAGAGTGCTCTTGTCAGACAAAACATGGACAAGCGGCAATCCACAGAGCAGCTCACTTCACCAAATCTAAGAAATTATATAACATTAGTGACAGAAAAATAACAATATAACTCACCTTTACCTGTACTCTTAGAACCATCACTGCGAACATTAACCATAGGATTACGAAGAACCCCGCAAATATCACATGCAGACATACTCTCTTCATTATCAAATGTACAAATGGGACAACGCCAAACCCCAGGCCTTTTAGTATCCCGTTTTGTCTCATGTGCATCTGTTGCAATGAAGTATCCATCATGCAGTTAACATATAATATGCAGAAGGCTTCAAAATCCAAAAAGATTTTTAAAGGGACTACAAAAAAGATGACATAGATTCACATCTCCTCATATTATCACATCACTAATGTCCCTACATGCAGCTAGCAATGAATGATGTCAAAATGAAAAATAGGATAGCAATGGCCAAAAGGCAGGCTATTTATTAGCTAAAACAGATTACCGTACTAGTTAGGATTTATATTGCAAGGAACACACAATTTACAATGAATTTCTTTTTAATAATGAAAAACAAAATCCACAAGGAATAACTTTAATCATTGCACTCCTATGCTTAAAAAATCATAATTTTGGGAAGATATTTCATCATGAAAACAGAAATCAGTCCACAATTCATGGCCGAGTGCGATAGTATGCGTTGTTGAACCAACCTTTCAAAACAAGTATGGTTTGCCAAGGCAACTTTTCAAATTTACATTAAAAGTTGTTGGTGAACAATGTAAAATTTGGTAAGAGTTGCATGTTTAGATGAAATATCCAGCAACATTTTCCAGATACATTCCTTTATGTTGTTCCTCAATACATAAATTTTAAAGCTTCACAGGAAAATATCAATATATTAAGCTATATTTATTTTAGAATAGAGACCAAGATCGAAATTACCATTCATCAACTAAATGGCAAGAAAAAAAAAACAAGTTATTATGGAGGAAGGATAAGTGAGACATATTAATTCAAATGGATAGAAGAAGTGAAAAACAAATTAATGAATGAAGGTCAAAGTGACAGTGATCATAAATCATTTCCAAGTCCACATTTCAGGACCAAACAAATAGACTTGCTTGCCCATAGTTGAATACACACATCAATGTGGTCCACCAGTACTTGTCAAATCCAGTTCATCAGAAGTTCTTATACCTAAGTAATTATCACAATTTGACATGTCAAAACCAAGTCTCAATTATAGTAATCTTCTAGAATACACAAATACATTTATAGAAATGAGTTATCTATATTTTTCCTTTTTTCCGATCAGCAATCAAAAGGAAATTGTATAAGAGAATCTTCCAGGGAGGCACAACCTTTGCAGAACCAAAGAAAAGTAAAGGCAATAAAAAATAATAGAGAAAGAAGCACAAAGCTAGTCCCAAAGCCCAAAACAATGCAAACGGCATGCACGACAAACAAATAGCACTCCAGAGTCCGGATCAAGGAACGAAATTTTGATTCGTTTCCATCAAAACGGTTGAAACATTTATGTTCCTAGAAAACCAAAACAAAACATTAAGAATATCAAAATCTCAATGTTGCCACTAAAGCATACTTTTGAAACAGACCGAAACAGTGAGTTGTTTCGACACACATTAGAAATATCCAACAATATTCATTTTTATATGCCTCATTGTATTAAAAGATAAAGAGGATGATTGGAGAACAAAAAACAAATAATCTTAAACTAGTTAGAAAAAAATGAGGCCGGAGAAGAAGAGAGAGCGAGAAAAAGATAAATCAAGCATGACTACATTATTTATTCTTTTTCTTTATTGCCATAAAGCAGTCTTTATATAAAGATTGTTGCTGATATTTTTGTTTTCTTATAATCTTTGCTATTATTATTATAATTCTAGACTTTCTTATTTTTGTTTTCTTTTAATTCACACAAAGTTTTGATTAGCAATTCTAAATTTGACATTATTTTTGCCTTCTAAGTATTTACTCTTAACACTTACTCATTTTTATCATAGTTTTATTTAGTCTAGTACTCAAAGGGCTCGTTTGATAACCCAGACTGGATTAGATTGGATTAGTAGTGAGGAGGGATTAATTTTTGTGTGTTTAAATTGAATAAGATTAAATAACGAACTAGATAATGATTTACCCTTGTATTAAGTTAATTTATTTTAAAATTAACTTAAATAAATTAATAAGTTAAATTTTATGTTATTGTTAAATTTTGTGTTATTTATTTTAATATTTTAATTTCTTTTTATTTTTAAAAAAATTTAAATTCACTTCTTAATCAAATCATTCCTAATCCCACACCTCCCCCTCACTAATTATCCCTCATATGGCAGACTAGCAATCCGTCCGGATAACTAGTCCGGAGGCTTAACAAACATCGGATTGGACTATACTCCAGACTAATAGTCCGCCGAAACAAACGAGGCCTAAAATTAATATATAGCCCCGAAATAAGTTAAAATGTTCATTTATTAGCCTTGAAAGCATAAAAATATACTTAAGTTCAAGTTTACAAATGTTTCCATATATTTCCATTTTTTCTCGGTTTCCAAAATGTTCTCATTTTCGAGCCAACTGAAACAATACACCGCAACAAAATTTTGATCCTTGCTCAAGATTGTGCATGTCTTGCATAATTTGCATTTTCCTCTTGTGCCAACAATTTCCATTTCTCTCCTCTAGCCTTTCCAATAACAACCATAGATGTCTGGATGTTTATACTTAACTCTTTCCTAAACTCTACCATGAAGACCCAAAAAAAAAAAGTTGTGTCATATACAAGCATAAGTCGCTGACAAGGGAGCCAAGGTAGAGAGATACAAATGACACATGGTGAACGATATAACCCATAACTTAGTACCTTATAATTGCTATTCATTGAGTGACCATCTCTCTAGATCTATAATGAATCCAAAACCCCTTGGGCCCACAACCAAAAAAACTGAAACCATTATTAGGATTCCTGCTTAGGGGAATAAGAAGAGAACAAGTGACGAATAGGGGGTCAATCATACATTGAAATTTAAATCCATTGACAGATGAATATGAAAGAAGGTTTCAGAAGGTCTCAGGCAAATAGAGATGGAGGTGAGGATGTATTCTCCAGTGACAGAACTATACAAAACCCAGTAAATTTGTCAACTAGCTGGCTTTGGAAGCTAGCAATGTTGATAAAGATAAAACAAATAGATGAGCTAAGACACAAATTCGATGGCCGCAAGTTGTGATTGTTGTCAAAATCTTATAATTCATGATACACATCTTACGATTCGATACATTCAAAAAGTAAATTGATATGAATCGCATGTGTGTATCTTATGTTAATGTATTGTATGATACATGTACGATACATGATGCAATATATATGATACATGAATACTTAACATATTTTAAATGAATTTATTGTGAAAATAAATATTGCTAGAAAGTTCTGTATTGTTAAGATATTGGGAGTAATTATTCACTTATTTTACTTTGCCATCATAAATGTCTAATCGCCTCATATTAAGTATCCTATGACATTGTTTTGTAACCAATAGTCACTTACACCTGTATAGTTTTCTCCCATGAACAACCTAGTTGAGAACTTAAAAGTTGTACATTTAAAACCTAAATGATGCATTAAAGACAATACAACGTGCATACTTAGTAAGAATGAGAATATTTTGAAAGTAAATTCAACTTGGGTTATAATAATGTATAACATGCCATATTGTTTTGTGTATTTCGTATGTCCTAATTACTAATTCTTATATGTCTTTATTTATGAGAACCTTACTTTGATAATGTTATTAATTAACAATGGTATAATCTAAGTAGCATGGACATGGACACGAAACACGACACGGACACGTCGACACAGTAAATTCCAAAAAGTACAGGATACGATACGCTTAGAACACGTTAAAAATTGATATTTGTATATATTTATTATATGTCAAATATGTAAACAATTTATTCAGTGGTAATTGAGCATATACAATATATAGCTAATAAAATTAAAAAGCCTTATATTTAATCTTATAAATGCACCCAAACATATTTAGTTCCATAATTTGAGTTTCGAATCATGCAAAACATTGTTATTATGAAGAAATTCATCACATAGGACCTGTTCGAAGAGTTTAAAAAGTATCCATCAAGTATCAAGGAAATGAATGACATTATGAATTTGATTTTTTAATTAAGATACGCTTAAAAAGTGTTAGACACAAATTTAGGAGTGTTCGAAAAGTGTCGTGTTCGACACGACGCACCTCATTCGTAGAAGTGTTTGTGTTTCTTAGGGTTTAATGTTTTGTTCTAGTAAGACATTTGTGTTCTAAAAAAATATACTTATTTTTCAACTTGTTTTTAAATATGTTAAATATCATAGAATACTCGATACAACATGATACGAGGTTTGAAAAAATAGAAAAATAATACACGATTTGAAAACATAGAATAACAATTCATGATTTGTATCCTGATTTGACAACCATTTAGAATCATTGTAAAGGAAATCCAAAGAGGGACGTTTTCATCCCATATTTTGAATTACAGGTGTGCGTATGAACTAAACAACTTCCTCAAGACTAAATATATAAAAGTTCAATAAGAACTTCAATGATGACACCTTCAATTTCATCTTAGCTCATCGACTGCCACAATTGTTTTAACTAGAACTTGACATTGCATGCCAATGCCCAACAAAAGACTTAACTTACAACATGTATTTGTCAAAGATGTTGATATGTTGAGCATACCCGCATAAGTCAAAAACCAAAATGTATAGAAGACAGAAAGATTTCTTATGAAAATAAATCCGACAAACATAATAGAATATAGGCAAGGGGACTAGTCAAACCTCTGTACCACTAGCAAAAAGTCAAAACGAGAGAAAAAATCAACTAAAACCTTTGTATCCTAATTGGGTCAATGTTTGTACTTTATATTTAGCATGCATGTGCAAATCAATAGGTAAATCGTTTTCGTTTTGCTTCTTTTTCATTTTTGTAACACAAATTATTATTTTTTTGAGTGGGAGTGGACGAGGAGGGGTTTTGAAAGTTTTGGTGAGGGAGAGGCAAACGTGGTCGTTCTGGAGGTAGATGTTGTGATGGTAATATATTGGTGCCTAGGTGGTAAATGGACAATCGTGGCCATGGAAAATGGTGGGTGGGGGTATGGTCTCAAGGTGGTGCTTGTAAGCTTCTGGTGAGGTAGCAGGGCAAGAGACACATCAAACATAGTGACGTTAGTCGTGGTGGTGGTGGTGGTGGTGGTGGTGGTGGTGGTCACTGAGGCATTGAGAGCTAGTGGCGGGGGTGGGGGTGGGGGTGGTTGTAGCAAGAGCAACAAAGGTGGTATAGTCGCACTGATGAGAATGTCAGGTTGATAGATGTGGTTGCAGCAAAATCTACAAGGGTGGTGGCATGGGCATTGCAACAATGGTGGTGCCATGGACAACAGTAACAACAATTGTGATAGGCTAATAGCAATAGAGTCGATGCAAACACAACACAATTCTTCAGTTGAGGAACTTATGTCACAGGACCATTCTAGGTGGAATTTCAATGAGGGTGGCCCAAACTACCGTGACCTCCAGGAGTTCTAGAAAACCGTTCCCAAACTACCGTGACAAATTTGGATTTGAAACTTTCAAACCCTTGCAAGATTGAAACTCCTACCAAAATCCCGCATCCAAATGCATCACTGGAATTTGATAATAGGAAGATAATGGGAATTCTTAGTCAGTTTACTCAACAAAACCAGCCCTTTTCTGGAAGCGATGACATGCCTTAGAAAAGGAAACACCAAAATAAAAACAATGACCCCAATAAAATTGGAATCTGGGCATAATAAAAGTCCAATTGTCCTACCAGAGCGACCTCAATTATCAATTTTTTATATGAAACATTCTTTATGACATTCCTGAAACACCTTTTTGCACATTAAAAACATTTTACAAAAAATAAACCATGCCCCAATAAAAATTTGTAAATGAAGCATCTAAAGGGAAGGGCAAAGAATACTTCAATAAATGAAGTAAATTGGAGGAAGTAAATTGGAGGAAAGGAATATTTCTATCTTATAATGTAAGACTTGTATGAAAATGATATAATGATGTGAGATGTCTCTAAATGTTAGCACAGTATAGTAAAATCTAGCCAAACATAAGACACAAGCGCTAATCTTTGGTATGCTAACTATAGAAAAACAACAAAACAACCCACTCGATAAGACATAGAAAACCTAATAACAATCGGTGCTAGCTCTTGAATCATGTGGAGCCCACACTTGATTAACCTAAATAGAAGAAGTCTTTAAAGACAAAGGCTCACAAGCTACTTCCTTGTTATATTACAATGGACAGTGACCTCTTTTATACCCCAAGATTCGCAATCTATCTTTCTATGGATGGATGTGAGGGCATTCTACATCTATTAAAGACTATTCTCTTACATCCTAAGGATTATTCTCTTCTATCCTACAGTTCCTGATCCTATGTCCCCAAAAATATGCTTGTCCACTCTATCACGTCACTCACAACCATTAGATCTGATTTTCTTAATCAAAAAACAAATCATCTGTATGTGAATACATGGGACAGAGGAAAAAGACATATTTTGAGACTGAGGATCTTGTCCTAGTAACATGAAATGGTGTCCCCAAAACTAATCTCTATACAACTCCCTCCGAAACCTAAAATATCTACTCCTTTTAGTTGTAGGAATAATAGAAGAGCAATTTTCAACAAATTTAACCAGACATTGAAATTGAAGGACCTAAAACAACAATTAAAAAAGAAGATATTTTTCAAGATCATATTCACCAAGTGATGTGTGTAGCCAGAAATCCTGCGAGTGTTTAATGAACCCTTTCAAAGTGCCAAAAAATTGAAAACATCTAGGGGTTTCTTTGATTAGTAACAAATCCAAAATCCATAGAGATACTGAGTAACAATTCCCAATTGATGTCATTTCACACCTTCCATGTGCAAAAAATGATCAAATACTTCACAATTGTGATACGTAAAAATGAACTTGAGATACTTCATATTGGTAATCTATGTGCAAATCTAGATTTCAGTAAAAAAATTGTTAGAAGATCACAAAACTAGAATCCCTCTTTTTTATATGAAATCATGCATTATTAATTCCACTTCAAAAAAGCTTTACAAAAAAGGGCTAAATGTTCCGATAAAAGGAGTCTGAACTTTCAGGGGAAAAGACTTTGCTTTTCATCTACTACTAACAAGCTAACTAACAGATGGTTACTAAATATGAATAAATAAGTTTACCCATGTAAATCACATATCTAATAAATTTACCCATCTACAACATTTTACCAAATTGAATATTCTGTGCTGGTTATTCAGCACAGTCACTTGAGTGTCAAACAATAGTTTTAAGATTCCACAAAAGGTATGCAATACTAAACAACAAAGGCTATTGGAGGAAGAAGAAGAGAATGCGAGCAATGCTCTTCCAAATATTTTCTGCAATTCATGCTTCAAGCTTCACTTTTCCCCTCAAGATGACATTTTAGAGGCCTTAGAAGACCCAAATAAGTTTAACAAGTTTTGCCATATAAAACCACCCATAATCCTCTGCTTATCAACTCAAGCAAAAATATTACCAAATTGGATATTTTGTGCTGGTTATTCAACACAAACACTTGAGTGTCAAACAATAAATTTAAGATTCCATAAAAGGTATGTCAACACTAAACAACAAAGGCCAATGGAGGAGGAAGAAGAGAGAATGCGCAATGCTCTTCCAAATATTTTCTGCAATTCATGCTTCAAGCTTTACTTCTACCCTCAAGATGTCTTTTTAGATGCCTTAGAAAACTCTAATAAGTTAATAACAAATTTCAATATATAAAACCACCCATAATCCTCTTGGTATCAACTCAAGCAATGAGGAAATGTAGAAAAAGCTAATAAGAAACATTCCAATCACCTAATTCACAATCTTTGTGCAAACATTGCATCAGTCATGTCTAAAGATGTCACTTACAGTTCTCTTGTACACCAGAATCATAATCGTAATCTTCATAGAAATCATAATCTTCATCATAATCAAATCCCTGATTTGCTTTCCGAGGCATGGTCCTACTCTCTATCAATCTATAAAATAAAATATATATAAAATAAATAAATAAACACCAATTAGGCACGCATTCATTAGCCAATAAAAGTCTTTATCTTAAAAATAAACACCAAGAATCACATACCGTGAGGACCTTTTACATTAAACAGAGAAGCTACATCCAACTTGCAGCTATCAACCTGATGAGAACACAACTGCTATGAGAACATGATTCTGCATACATAATCCATGTGCCAGGCAATCCTTTCCTGAGGTAATTAATTCATCTTGAAATCCAAAGAAATTCTTCAAGTTATTTAGGTAGCAATCCTCATGGAAGGCAGGACGGTCACCCAAATACAGTTAATAGCTGTGAAAATTCATAGCCTTCCCATCCATTACAAGCTGCACACAACAAAGGATATATTTCAGCTTCTATTACACACACACACACACACACATACATATATACACTATTTTATAAAGTACACACCTCACTTTGGTGTGAACTCATTTTTTAAGCCAACTCACACAATTTTTATTCCGAAATTGCCCAAAAGCAATTAAAAAATACCACTATTTTCACAACTCTCGAAACAGTAACCGTAATGGCAAGAAAGGGAAAAAAACACAACCAACCCTCACGCCCCCCCCACCCGCGAACTAATGAACCAATGGTGGTTGTGATTTTCTGTGAAGGTGTGTGATTTGTACGAGCGCTTCGGATTTGTGGTGATTCCGGCTGGTATTCAAATCAAGTATGTTCTCTGTTCTTATTGTGTGATCAACCGGTCGTCCC
>JAULJZ010000022.1:8923420-8943069 GCA_032270985.1 Heliamphora pulchella | reverse complement strand
TCCTGTAATTTTAGATTATTTTAATTTGTTGAAAGTAAATAAAGATGTATTTTCTGGATCCCCGAGCACGTATTTTATTTTGGCGTTGGATATTCTCCCAACAAACAACATTAGTCACGTTGCTGATGTGCTTGTTGACTTTCCACAAGAGTCTTGAGAAGAGTTTTGAATAAAGTTTCAAGTAGAGCACCTTAAAAAATGCGTGAGATTTCTCTTGGCCAAAGTTCCATTTTCTCTCAATGAGAGCCTCTATTTACAGGTTTTAGTAGGACGACTTAAATTTAAAAATCTCATTAATTTGAATTTCAATTTCAATTTCAATTTAAATTTGAATTGATTTAATTTTTTAAAATAATGGGAGAAAATCATTCCTTATTTTATAGAAATAAAATCAAGTTTAAATTTTATCTCTTATATTTTTTTTAATTAAGAGATTTTGACACGTGTCGTTATAGGGCCCATGCCTATTTGATTTTTGACCATTTTAATTTTAATCAATCATAAAATTTTATTTAACATAATTAAAAGAGTGATTAAATTATATCAAGATTTTAGTGTCTACACTGACAAAATTAACATCTTAATAGCTTCATTTTTTAGATGCTTTATTAAGCTAAAATCAACTTTTTGTAAGTGAAACCAAACAAGGACTTTGCGTAGACGTTCAAATTTGAATTTTAAAATTTTTTCGACTTGGAAGCCACGTGACTGCTTCAGCACAGGAAGGTCCTCCACACTCCATAATCTCCTCATTTTAAAAAATTCCTAAAAATACTCTTTTCTTGGGAAAGTTGTTATGAAATTCCCTCTCTTATTTTCACATAATTTTCTATTAAATTGAAATTTTATTTGACAGATTTTAACAAATATGCTCAAAAAATATAATTTATATAAAAAATATATGTGTATAATAAAACTATGATATTTTTATATATATATAAATAAATAAACAAAAAATCAAAAAACATAAAAATTAATAGACAAAATATCTATTATCGCCAAACAAAACTTTTAGCTGTTTTCAATTTGAGTCGGCAATATTTTTAAATCCAATTTTAATCGGGAAGCCAAATGAGGCCAAAGTTACTCAAATAAACAATATGCATTCTTGTATAAATACTTATATATTATTTATTTGATAAAAGTATACAAATACCATTCATAATAATGGTGGTATTTGAAAGTCAGCCAAACACCCCAAATATTTATTTGGCAAATTCTAAAAGTCAGCCAAACACCCCAATGTGTTCTTATATAAATATTTATCCACTTCATTATATTATAGAAAATATTTTTTAAAATTTTACTTATTAAAGCCCTGATTAGCAATCTTAGTTTTTTTTTTTTAGCTTTTTAACTAAAAACACCAGAAAACTAATGTTGCCTGTTTTGCAAAAAAAAAGCAAAAAAAGTTAAAAAAATAAAAACTTAAGTTAAAACACAAACTCTCAGAAAATTATATTTAAATTCCTATCACTTTTAAAATATAATAATACTCATTATTCTTAACTTATTTACTACTACTACTACCAATTATATATAATTATTAATATTAAATATATAGAAGGATAAAATTATCTATTTTAACAAAAAGTAAAAATGTTAACTTTTTAACCAAATAATCGACTTCAAAAAACTTAATTTAAAAGCTAAATTATTAAACAATTTACTTTAAACTCAATTTAATTTTTTAGAGCATCTCTAACACTTTTTGTTTTAAAAATAGCTAGCCAAAGTACAAATAAAAGAACAATCTCTATTTTAGTTAACTGCTTTTTTATATATACACTCCAATACCATTATCTATTTTTGCTATTCATTTAAACCAAAAGTATCTTCAATATGCTCTTTATATGAGGCTATTGGGTAAAATAGTTAGCATAACTTATTTTTACAATTTCTAATAAATTTTTTATCTGATTAGTTATTATAGAAAAGCATTTTTTGTTAGTTAGCAAAAAATACTTTTTCTATAATAGCTACTCAAATAAAATAGCTAACAAAAAATATTTTTTTTATAATAACTAATCAAATAAAAGATCTATTAAAATAACTTAAATCAAAATAAATTAGCTCTTTTAACTAACAAATATTATTTATAACACCTATTAAAGATGCTTTTAGTTAAAAACATGAAAAATAAAAAAAATTTCCTTTTAAGTTAGTTAGCAAGGGGCCATAAATTAGGATGTAATTGAATAAAAGTAGAAATGTAAAAATCAATTACGTTTTTTTTTCACTAATTTTCCTTTTGTTTCTTCATACAAGTTACAAAGTTACAAGGAACAATCGGGTCGCTGAAGGCACAGAAGAGAGAGAAAGATGACAGGAGGGAGCACCACTGTCATGCACTTTGGCACGATTTGCCGGAAAGAGTAAACCAAAGTTGTGAAAAAAGCTCTTCTTTCCAGTTCTCGATTTAGGGTTTCGATCGATCGAACGAACGATTCAGTATATGCGAGGTTTTCGATTCATCTCTCTCTCTTAGTCGAATCTTTTTCCTTTTAACGCTTCAGTTTCTGTGAGTTTATCAATCACATTCTCGTTATTCTTCTCCCTCTCTCTCTCTCTGATTTCATTCTTTTAAGAATCATTTCTTGTTTCGTAAGTTGTTAGTTGACTTGCCGTGTTTCGGTTTCAATCTGGTGGGTTTGGTTCGGTAAGGGTTTGTTGGGATCAAATGGTGGTTCATTTTTATCAGAACCCAGATTGATTCATGCTAATTCCTCTTCATGAATCCGGGATGGAAAAGAAACAGTAACTTTACCCGTTTAAAGATGCTTTCTTTGTGATATTTTGTGTAGTTTCTGAAGTTAATCTAGTTTTAAATTTTGTGGGGTTTTTGAGGATTAGAAGTTTGTTTTGAAAAAGTTCTGTGATTTATAGTTAGGGTTTTGCTGACCAAATGGGATCAGTGGGCACTAATGGTATTGAAAATTTGGCATCTGCGAGGATGTCATTGAAGAATAGCCTAGAGAAGTTCAAATCCCTAGGGTTAACTATTGAGAAAGCTGGGCCTAGATTGGATGAGATTCACCAGAGATTACCATCTCTGGAAGCTGCAGTTAGACCTATCCGCGCACAAAGGGAAGCGCTTGTTGCTGTTGGGGGTCATATAAACCGAGCTGTGGTTCCTGCGGCCGCAGTTCTCAAGGTTTTTGACGCCATTCATGGACTCGAGAAATCACTGTCGGATCCACAATCGGATCTTCTGGGTTACCTTTCTGTACTTAAACGTCTCGAAGAGGCATTGAGGTTTTTAGGCGATAACTGTGGGATGGCGATTCAGTGGTTGGAGGATATTGTGGAGTACTTGGAGGACAATAAGGTTGCTGATGATCGGTATATTATGAATTTGAAAAAGGCGCTGCAATATCTTCGGAAATTGCAGAATGAGGAAAGGGGTCACCTTGATGGAGGACTTCTTGGGGCTGCATTGGACAGATTGGAGAATGAATTTCGGCGGCTGTTGACTGAAAACAGCATTCCATTGCCGATGTCTTCTCCGTCTTCACTTGGCGAACACGCCTCCATTGCTCCATCCCTGCTGCCAGTGCTTGTTATTCAGAAGCTACAGGCTATTCTTGGAAGATTAATTGCAAATAACAGGCTTGAAAAGTGCATATCCATCTATGTTGATGTTCGCAGCTCAAATGTTAGGGCGAGTTTGCAGGCGCTCAATTTGGATTACCTTGAGATCTCAGTTTCTGAATTCAATAATGTGCAGAGCATAGAGGGTTACATAGCTCAGTGGGGTAAGCATTTGGAGTTTGCCGTGAAGCACCTTTTTGAAGCCGAGTACAAACTTTGTAACGATGTCTTTGAGAGGATGGGATTGGATGTGTGGATGGGTTGCTTTGCTAAGATAGCTGCCCAAGCAGGTATTCTCGCATTCCTTCAATTTGGGAAAACTGTTGCAGATAGTAAGAAGGATCCCATCAAGTTACTGAAACTGTTGGATATATTTGCATCTTTGAACAAGCTAAGATTGGATTTCAACCGGCTTTTTGGAGGGACAGCCTGTGCTGAAATCCAAAATTTGACGAGGGATCTTATTAAGCGAGTGATTGAAGGGGCTTGTGAAATATTTTGGGAACTGTTGGTCCAAGTGGAATTGCAGAGACAAACACCGCCTCCTTCAGATGGCGGTGTTCCAAGACTGGTGAGCTTTATTACTGATTACAGTAATAGGCTGCTTGGGGAAGATTATAAGCCAATCTTGACCCAAGCTTTGGTCATTCAGCAAAGTTGGAAGCAGGAAAAATTCCAAGAGAGGCTCCTTACTGATGAGTTATTGAATTTAATTAGAGCCATTGAGCTGAATCTAGAGTCATGGTCAAAGGCTTATGATGACACTATATTGTCATATATTTTCATGATGAATAATCACTGGCATCTGTACAAGCATCTGAAAGGCACTAAGCTTGGGAGTCTGTTGGGAGATTCTTGGTTAAGAGAACACGAGCAGTACAAGGAATATTATTCTGCTTGCTACTTGAGAGAGAGCTGGGGGAAGCTTCCTGCTCATCTTAGCAGGGAAGGTCTGATTCTGTTCTCCGGTGGGCGTGCCACTGCTCGTGATCTGGTCAAGAAAAGGCTGAAAGCTTTCAATGAAGCTTTTGATGAAATGTATAAGAAGCAGTCCAATTGGGTTGTGGTGGAGAAAGATCTGAGGGAGAAGACATGCCAGCTTATAGTGCAAGCTATTGTGCCGGTTTATCGGAGCTACATGCAGAACTACGGGCCATTGGTTGAACAGGATGCTAGCGCCAGTAAGTATGCAAAGTACACAGCACAGTCTTTGGAGAAAATGATCAGCTCTCTTTTTCAACCAAAGCCGGTGAAATATGGTAGTTTCAATGTCAGACGGTTAAGTGGAAAATTCAGCAATGGAGTTACAGATCAATCTCTTTCCTCTCCTACTGTTACATGACTGACTATTCATGTTTAAATGTTTGGGAAGTTTCCTTGTATATGTCGACTTCTGGATGGACTGGGCTTGTTCATTGCTTTGTATTTAATGGATTCAGAGAATTGCATTGAGGTTTCTCATTGACGTGAAATTCTGTTGGTTGGCTGGATTTGCCAATGAACTGAAAGTCTGAAACCATCTCAGCATCCCAGAGAGTTCTATGAGGGCTCGTTTTTTTCTCCGAGAGCATCAGTTACAATGATGAAGAGAATTAGTGGTCCGGTTGGTTCAGGTTCGTTGACAGAACTTATAGCTAGTCAATTTACTCTATCTTCGCTCATTGATTCAGGTGATAGGTAGGTGGCAGTATGACTCTAGTCTAATGCGTCGCTTTTGTGTACAATTATTTCGTTATGAACGTGCATCTACAGCTCTATTAATCATTTAATTGTTAACTCTCTTCATAATGCGGAAAAAGCTATAAAAGTTAATAACCTTGCTGACATGCATGTTCTTTATGCTATTGGGTGGCTATAATTATTGAGAAGTTTGAGATGTATAAGAGCCAATTATGTTAGCACAGAGCGACATGGAATAAAGTTTGCTCGTTCTTTGTTATAACTCCTTGGTTTGATTCCATTAGTTTGTTCAGCGGTTGAATCTTTTTCAACTTTGGACTTAATTGCTTACAAAACTTTTTGCATATGGTTCACTTTCCATTGCTCCATTAGTGGAACTTTATTTTGCTAAGGATGACAAACAAATGGGACAAAACAAAAGCCAATAGGATCCCCCAACTAATGATAGAAAGCCTATGAATTCCCATGGTTTGTTACTTGTAAGACGTAAGGCTTTGGCTTGTCCTTGTTGATGTTGTACTTACCTTAAACATGTTGCTTATGCTTTTCTTGGAAGTACTTTGAGCAAGAATGTTATTATTTGCTATATTTTTGTTCTGAGGTCATTACACCCTATTGATGTTTTTTGTTTTCTTCTTTTTTTTTTCCTTCAAATTTTGTAAATTAATGGAAGAGCTTAATTCGCATGAATTTGTTTTTTATTATTATTAATGGAGGGACCCCTTTAAGGTAGGGCCCTTGGACTCACCCCTGGAGATAAATCTCTGAATATCTGCAATCTCTCACAAACCACAGGTATCGGTTAAGTTAAAGCGCTTCCAACGAGAATTGAACACAAGACCTTCTGGGTTGGTGCTAAGTTGTAATGATGTGAGAATGTTGTAAATTTATTTGCTATATTTTTTAGGACTATATTGAATTGGTTGGTGTTAGGCAGCAACTTGGGCATGTTGAATTTAGTTGGCAAAATGCGAATGGTCAAAAAGATTGCCTAATCCCTATGCCTTACACCTTTGTATTGATGTGTTCATTCAAAGGTTGTTTACTTCTGGCTAGGTTAAATTTAGTGATTTGGTGTACAGTCATTTTTGAGTCGGCTACATATTGAAATTTCTCTTGCTATGATCGCTTGATCGAATAGGCCTTTATTTCTCCTTTTAAAAGGTTTCTATTCGCAAAAGCTGATAGGAAGTTGCTCTCCTAAACAGTTTATCACACACTTCTATTGGATCAAATAACTAGCTTCTCTACAAAGGGCTTTAGCTTCTAACTTCAAGCTTGAAAAAAGTTATAGCCAAATGTGCCAGAATTGAAACGACTTAGAAGACCATCTGAAAGAAGCCAGAGCTAGGGCTTCATATCACTGTTGAATTGTATAAACAAGTAAAGAATGTAACTCTCTTGAGTCAAATCTTACTATATTATAACCAAATTCTTTAGTAGCTTAACCGTGGTGTTATTATTTGTTGTATACACTTGTGATAATGAGTGAAATGAATTGGAGACCAAGTTTAGGACTTGGTCATGTTTTCCAATGCCTCAACAACCATAGACCCAGTCAACCTTAGTCAATATTTCCCATCCAAACCCAACCCTAAGTTAATCGTGATAACGTGCTTTCTCATTTGCGGACATTGGCCTCTGTTGTGTCTAGGAAGACAAGTTCCACGTTTAGTTTGTGTAATTGGAAGTAGCGAGACAAACAACTCTTCCAAGGCTAATAATTGAGTTAGAGAGTGAGGCCTTATAGGAATATAGTAGGCATTGAGATGATGCTGGACAACCGGAGGTTGTGAGGGAGAGAAATGAGGTAGCCTTAGAGGAAGAGTGGCTGCCAAAGGTGCTGTATATGGCTTTCTGTATATGCTATTGGAGGTGGCGTCTGTGCTTATTTGCATATGTTTTCTTGGAGATGGAAGCCTCTTATAATAGGAGGGTTGGCCAGCTCACCTTGCACGGTGTCCCATCATTGGGGTTGGTGGCTCATCCCCTTGACCTAAGTCCCCGAACTCCACCAATGCTTAGACCTCAAAGATTGTATCATCGTGTTGTAATGAGTAGATATGATAATGTAACACTCCGACCCTTCACATGACAACGATATTGTCTGCTTTGGGTAAAGCCCTCACAGTTTTGTTCTTTCCAGAGAGGTCACCAATCCTTGCGTTGCTCTCGCCCAAATACGCTTAACTGCGGAGTTCTGCTAGAGTCTCTACCACTTAAGAAAAGGCCTCGTTGAATGTAAGGGTCCAAGGTTTTTCTTTTATAGCCTAGGAACACCATCTCCCCTTCCGATGTAAGATACCAGAATATCACAATCCACCCCCTTTACAGCTGCACGTCCCCGTGCAGTAGCCTGCCAGCTCCGGTAGCCTGTCAGTCCTTATCGACCCGTCCACTCAGTAGCTCACCCACGTGTCACGCGAGACGGCAGGGGCCCACACTCAGAGGTGAGGAGAGTTCGGCTCTGATACCATCTGTAACACCTCAACCTTTCACATGGTAAGGATATTGTCCGTTTTAGGTAAAGTCCTCACGGTTTTTGTTCTTCCTAGGGAGGTCACCCATCCTTGCATTGCTCCCGTCCAAGCACGCTTAACTGCGGAGTTTTGCTAGGGTCTCTACCATTTGAGAAAAGATCTCGTTGAATGTAAGGATCCAAGGCTTTTCTTTTATAGCCCAGGAACTCTTTCCCTTTCCGATGTGGGATACCAGGATATCATAGATAAACCTAATGAGGTCCCGCTTTGACCTTCATGTTCAGGCCTCTTTCCCTTGTTTAAGGCTAGTGAAAGTGGAACCACTCAAAGAGAGTGAGCTAAGCATCTTTGACAATCTATAAGTTCTAGCCAACAATCCATTAGTCCCCAGTGGTTTTAGTCGAGGGCATGGGTTACTCGGGTATCCTATGACTAAGGCACTAATCCCAATGGAGTTCCTAGACACTGCTCGTAGCCAAGACAGATATGATATTGTCGGGACACCATTTTAGGCCAGGCTCCCTTGTAACCATAGCAAAGCAGGTCTATAATGTAATGCTGAATGATGGAGGGATAGAGGCATTGTGGAGTTGGTTAGGTAAAGCCATTATTGAGGCGGCTAGGCAGGGTGGGAAATGCCACCTAAGGAGGCCAAAACATATACCTACACTTTGTCACGTGAACACTTAGGTATAAGCATCGGGTGTAGGTGTGTTTTTGGGTGTGAGACCTCTCTAAACCCCTGAACTTAGAATGTCGTGTATTAAAAAAAAAATGATACGAGTGCATTGGTTTGCATGAGCATTTAAATAGAAAATCTATATATACTGATATATAAAGGGAGAACCCAATTTGGTGTCTCCAGATTCTTGAAGTTCTGTCTATTTCACCATTCCAAAATATCCAACAGAAATTACGTTCTTACTCTTATCAAAAGCCCTGTGTCCAAATAAACGGTAAGGGTAAGAAATAAAACAACCCACTCCACTTTCACATACAAGAAGCTGCTCCAAACTATGTTTCAGTTTTCTTATCACCTCTGCTTTCCTCTCAATGTAAATGTGCTTTCCATTCAGTTTGTGCCCGAGCCATTCAGATATAAAAGTTGAAGCGCGGAGATATAGTGAAGCAAGATTTCAATGTGAGTTAATTTTCATTGTCCAATATCAAACCGGGTAAATACAGATTCATGCATATACATGCTACTGTTTTTTCACCGTCCTCTCTTCAATTTCATGTATACATGGTACACTTCTGTTGCGAATATTTAACAAAATACTTCTTCAAAAATTTGAAGGTGAATTCTGTATATATGTATATATGTATGTACGTACATATGTATGTATGTATGTATGTATGCACACACACATACATATATGTATGATGTTGTTAGGAATAGTTCCATTATTTCTTGATTCTTTTTTGTTTTTGTTTTTTTTTCCTTTTGTTTGTTTTGGACCATTTTTTGCCTTTTGGGATATGTTTATCAACTTACAATTGTAAGTACTCCCTTTGAAACTAATCTATCTTTTGCTTTTGTGTCGTGTAAATGTATATTTAAGAACACAATGTAAGTTTTGGATATCTAATCTAAGAAAGAAAGGTGCACTCAAATTATGATGGATAAAAAGACACTATTTTTCTGAGAAGTTCTCACTTCACCTTTATATCTTAGGTTAGAAATTTTGTTTTTATACCTTCGTCGATTAAAGTTAAATCTTAGGAAATCGTATATACATATAGGTCCTGTTTTTTTGGGTTAAAAATATTTTCCAACAAAAAAATGTTTTCCATAGAAAATATTTTGTAGAAAATGATTTACTTTTCTGTGTTTGGTTGTCATATGAAATATTTTTTAGAAAATATTTTATGTTGATTGGTTTTTATAAAAAAATTATTAATATTTCGTAATTTATAATAATTGAATAATTTCACTGCCACTATCTTATTAAACGAGACAAAATATAATGAACGAAATAAATGGACAATTATTAGGGACCTCGCATCCTCGGTATGTTAGAACCCTAGATCCAAATCTCGGAATCTTGGGACCTTGAGATCTCGGACTCCTGGGTCCTCAGACCCATAGACTTTTGGGATCCCAAACTTCAGACCCTTGGAATTTCGGGACCCGGACCCCCAGGACCCCTGGGATCTTGGTCTTTCGAAATCTCGAACCTCCAATATCTCGAGACCTTGGACCCTTTGACCCCCGAGACCCTAATACCATGGATGCCCTAGGACCTCAGACTCCTAAGACCTCGGAACTCCAGGACCTCGGACTCTCGGTCCGCTGGGAACCCTAAACCCTCGGGATCCTAAGATTTTGGACCCCGAGATCTCGAATCCACGGCCCTCTAGGACCTTCGGAAACTTCGGATCCTAGGGACATCGGATCCTTGGGACCCTAGTCCCTTGGGATCCCAAGATCCTGGGACTTCGAACCCTCGGGCCTCGAACCTTTGGGACCCTGAACTTCTGAGTCATTCAGACCTCCCGGACCATGAGACTTCGAGACCCCCGAACCTTAGGACCGCCGGAATCTCAAGACCCCGAACCTTAGGACCGCCGGAATCTCAAGACCCCAAACCCTCGGGACCCCCGAGATTGTGGGACATCGAAACCTCGGACTCTCAGGATCCTAAGACCCTAAATCCCCAGGATCCCGAGACCTCGAACCCCCGGGATGTCGGGACCTTGGACCCCTCGGGACCCCAGACCTTCGAGACTTTTGACCCTCGAGATCTCGAACCCCCATTTCGCCGGTCCCTTGGACCCTCGAGACCCTTGGACGCCCGAGACCCTTAGATCCCCGATCCCCCGATCACCCGAACTCATAGGACCTCGAAACCCCAGACGACCATGATTCCAGAATCCCAGACCATTGTGGTCTCTAGAGCCATGGGATCCCGAAACCCCCGGACCCTCGGGACCCTATGGACCTTGGGACTTTAGACTTTGGAACCCTTGAGACCCCAGACCATTTAACCCTTGACCCTCGATTCCTAGACGCCCGAGGGTAAGGGCGGGAAATGTTTTTCGCCCTAAAAAAATCAAAAGTGTTATTTACCAAAATGAACTTATTTTTTATTGATTTGAAAAATATTTTCTATTAATTTTTAATTTTTGTCGTACCAAACACTAGATAATGCAAAAAATATTTTTTGTTGAAATAAACGAAACCGTTAAAAAAAATTAAATTCCAAAGTACACCAAATGTGGTCCGATTTGGGGTAATAACTTACAATCTTTATGTTTTACTTTTCCAAATTTTTTCACTGACACGATTCAAATGAGTAATAATCTTTGTTCGAAAGGTGAAAGTTTCGTTAAAACAAAAATAAGCCAAAATTAACTAAGAAGTCCAAAAATTTTAATTTATTTTTGTTTTATAGTTATTTTTTTTCATCTTTTAATTAAAGTTTTTAAATTTAACTAAAAAATAAAAATAGTTCAAAAAATTCAAAATACCGAGTTTTTATTTCAAACTAAATTTTGATATAAAAGAAAAATTAATGCACCTTGCGTGTGCCCTCCCTCTGGTATCTATTATGTTGATATGATACGTATATAAAACTAACTTTTCTTCACTTCCGACACATGTACACCTACTCTTGCTCCTACTAATTCATGCGTTAGCGTGGACACATATCTCTTACTTTTAGGCTTTTCATCTAGTGGACACGAGCCAGACTATGAGGACATATCTTGCATGTTCATATTCATGTTGTATTCGGTGGACACTAGGATTAGATTAATACAAATAATTTGTTAATTCATTTTAATTTACCAATTCAATTTAATTTTAGTCGTGCGGGTTATGTGAGTGAGTGAGTTGGATTGGGTAAAAAAAAAAATTTGTGATATAAAGTAAATTAATAAAATTTGTGAGTAGCCTATAAACTAAAGATAAATTAAAAATAAAGTAAATTAAAGATGAAGACTATATATATATATATATATATATGTAATGCGTTGATATGGCATGAGCCTAGTCCATGACCTTGAAATTATAAATTTAGACATTGTATTTACATTGTATGCTTGTTAAAAAAATATTCACAACATATAATTAAAGTAGCAATTAAAATTATAAATATTATAATTTGTTCCTTATGAATTATAAAAAATTCATATAAATATAAATATGTATATAAAGTTAAAATTCGTCGTATGTAGAAACACGATAACTAATATATAACTAATGTGATTGTTGTTTCAACCAAATGTCTATACTTGCGCTCAGCAATATTATTTTGTTCTGGTTATGTGGATAAGAAATTTCATGAATGATGCCAAAAAGAGAGAACAAATGAAACATGGATCGATTTATGAACTCACCTTCATTATTTGTTCGAAAAGCTTTAATAGTATAAGAAAATTGATTTGGAACATAGAATTGAATTTTTTTAACTACATTAGAAACTTTAGATTTATAGAATAAAGGAAAAATCCAATAATATCGAGTAAAATTATCAATGACTACCTAGTACTATTTATAACCACTAAAGAAAGGTATTGGAGATGACCCCCCAAACATCCATATGAACCAATCCAAAAGGAACATTAGTAATCGGAAAAAAAAATTGGAAAAGGTAGTTTGTATGACTTTGCCATATTACAATGATAACAATTAAAATCCAATGGTTTATTAATAGGAAGATTGAACTGCTTTATTAGTTGCTGAAAAAGAACTTCACTTGGATAACAGATGACAAAGTCTGCGATGCCATAGCAAGGCATTATTGTATAGGGTATAGTCCCTGGTGACAGGATCCTGGATGAAGAACTCGATTGGTCGCACTGTCCTGAATAAGAAAACCAACAAAGTCAAAGGATTGAACTTTTTTATTTATATAAAAAAAATCGACCTTTTAAAAATGCTAAATAGGGTTGATTGTTTTAAACTAATACGGTGACAGAAAATGGAATAGACCTATTGGTTAAGAGTGTGCCAGGGATGGAAGGTTTTCTCCGACAACGTGACTTGCCCAGATTCTGCCACAACGCCAACGCCGATGACTCGCGCCTCCAAGTGGTCAAGACCGAGATCAGACAAACCCCTCGAGCCCAAGCCATGATTCTCAACACCTTCGAAGACTTGGAGTCGCCAATCCTCTTCCACATCCGCTCCCACATGCCAAATCTCTACACCATCGGTCCCATCCACTCTCAACTGAAAACCTAACTCTCTGATCAAAAATTCGTCGCACCGGCAACGGCTTTCAGCAGCTTATGGGAAGAAGATCGGAGCTATATTTCATGGCTCAACGCACAGCCTCCAAGGTCCGTTTTATATGCCAGCTTCAGAAACATTACGGTGGTGACGAGGGACGAACTGGTGGAGTTTTGGTACGGCCTCGTAAATAGCGGGGTTGGAGTTGGTGCTGCGCCCAACCCGTGCTGCGAGGGTGCTGTGTCCTCAAACGACGCTGTTTGGCGTTCCACGTAGACGTCAAAGGATAAATTTGCACGTGAATCGAGTAACTTTTTGAGGGTGTTTGACTGTGCGAAGTTCAGTTTTTTTTAAATAGAGAAATAGAAAGATTAGATTATTTAAGATAAATTTTATAGTAGTTTTTTTATTTTTATTTTTTATTAAAATATTTAATATATTTTTGTTTTTTGTTTTTAAGTTGTAGTGTTAGAAATATTTGAACTACTTTTTTGTTTTTGTGAGAATTATTGACTTTTTTAATTGATAGTATTATATTAATTTTACTTTCAAAAAAGTTATAGTATTTGGGTTGTGTATAGGCATTTTCTTCAAAAAAAAAAAAAAAGAGAAAAATTTAGTTGCATTTTTTGAAAAACCAAACATCTTAATAGTTGACATTTTTGTATAAAAAAAGCTTTTAAGTGATCCCAAACAAGGTCTAAGTTTTTTTTTCCTCCAATGTTTGGCTAAGTTATTGGAAGTAGTTTTTACTTTTTATTTTTTAGTTTTAGCAATACCAAATACTATAGGTGTTTGGCGTTATTTTTTGGGTAGATTTTTAGCTTTATGGTATTATTTTTTAGCAATAAATCATAATTTTTTTTGAACACCCACAATTGTTTATACAATATATAACTTTTTTTTAATATTCCAACTACAATTTAACATATTTATCAAACACTTATAACTTATACTACAAATTACAATATATATAATCTATTAGTTTCAGTAATGTCGGATTTTGGTTCTCAATTTCCTTGAACCGTTGTATACAGTCCGGTTGTTGGTTTTTATTAAATAAAAACCATTCTAAAATTTTAACTCATAAAAAATTGTTATAATTTTTAAAATTTATTCTTACATAATTTTATATTCAATTTTGTTTGATAAATTTCGACGAATAGATTTTAAAAATATAATTTTTATAAAAAATAAATTTGTATAAAAAATTTATAATATTTTTAAAAAATATATAAAATTATTTTATATATAAAAAAAACAAAAAGACTAAATGAAACACCCCATAATTCTAACCCTCTACTTATCTATTTTAGCTATTCTTTTTAAAATATTTTTTTCATTCATTTTCTTCTTTTTCACTTTTTAATATAGTTACATTTTAATAATAGATATATTTTTAACAATCATATTACTAAAAAATCTCTGGTTATAAACAAGACGATTCTCTCTTTTAAAAAAATAATTGCGAGTAAATTTCTTATTCACAATTTTAAGTACTGAAAAAATAAATTGTTGAGTTAACAACAACAATAATTTAAAAATGTTATAACTCTAGCAAGAATGTGATTATATTATAATAATTCTCATACAATAATATTTTAAAATGATTTGTTGAATGAATAGCAATTAGTATGTAACAAATTTGTTGAGCCTCTATAGCTAAAATTAAAATGTTATTTTGCCAAGTAACTTGAAGCTTCATTTTACTTGTTTGTCTAGTTAAAATAACTAAAAAAACTATTTAGCTAGGCTAGTGATGTCACGTCCCAAACTCCGAGTCACGTGAAACACCCATAAACAACCATATAATACACTCAACTCGACGTTTACTCACCAATTAAAACATACATGCATTAATAATAACCGCCAAAAAGGCATTAATAATAGCCCCAACTATTACACCGTTAACCGGAGTCAACTTGTGCAACACATGCAACTCACATGACACACGCCACCTACACGACGCAACCCATGCATCCCACACAACGCCTCACGTGCAACACACGCACAACATGTCTGTTCAGGACCATTTTTTCGTCCTTCAGATATCCAGACATATATACATCGTTATGACCACTTTTCCATCCATCCGATTTCAACACATACACACATGCATTGTTAGCAAGAGTTAATATCTATCGAACCACTTTTCCGTTCATGTTAACCCCAACTAACGTTCCTCGAACCAATTTTTCGTCCTCGGAACATCGAACTACTTTTTCGTCCAGCACACATCGGACCACTTTTCCATCCACAAGACATCGGACCACATTTTCGTCAGTCCACATAAGTGCGCGTACACACACATACACACACACACGTGTTACTAATACTTGAGTTATAGATACCCCAAGACCACATATCCGTCCTGCAACTTGCACAATTAAAACTAGAATTTTTAATGCACATAACCACGTAAAATACTACGTTTCATATAACGGCACCACGTGCCACACAACTTGACGTCCACTCACTTGGACAACCCGTCCTCTCACCGGGACAACTAAAGATGTAGAAAATCAAAACCTAACCCGAAGACCAACACAGCTCAAACGCTCGATCGCTCGGCCACCGCTCGAGCGGTCCCCTACCGATATACATCTCAGCCAGGCACACTCTAAACATGGCTGATTATTTTAAAATGATACAATGATAAGAAATGGAATGGACCTACTAGTTAAGAGTGTGCCTGGCGCAAAAGGTTTTCTCCGACAACACGACATGCCCGGATTCTGCCACGTCGATGATGTCAACGACCCGAGCCTACAAGTCATCAAGACAGAGACAAGGCAAACCCCTCGAGCCCAAGCCGTGATTCTCAACACATTTGAAGACTTGGAATCGCCGATCCTTTTGCACATCTGCACCCAAATGCCAAATCTCTACAACATCGGAACCCTCCACTCGCACCTGAAAAAGAGACTTTTCGATCAGAAAACCACCGTGCCATCCACAGCTTCCAACAGCTTCTGGGAAGAAGATCGAAGCTACATTTCATGGCTCGACGCGCAGCCTCCAAGATCCATTCTATACGTCAGCTTTAGAAGCATTACAATGGTGACGAGGGATCAACTGATGGAGTTTTGGTACGGCCTCATAAATAGTGAGCAGCGGTTCTTGTGGGTCATGCGTCCGGACTCCATTTTCAGCAATGATGGAGAGAGTCTGATGGCGGCGGAGCTGTTAGCAAGCACCGAGAAAAGAGGGTAATATTACGCATTAGAGATAATTGTTTATTTGTTTATTTTTAATTTTAATAAATTATTTTATTATTTTTTAAAATTATTATATTTTTTGAACTCTTCTCAGACGATTTGAAAAATAAATCTTTTACCAAAACATAAAGGAATTTAAAAAAAGACAAAAACAAACTAATAGGCAAATAAGTCAGATTTTATGCTATTTAATTTGTAGTAAATTTTTCTTATCTTTTGATCAAAAATATTTACTTTTTTGATTTTCATGTTGGTACGATTTTAAAAAGTAAAATATTTTAATCAAAATATAAAAAAGACAAAAAAAAAAAATACACGGAATAGCACAAACATGACTAATATTATTTATTGTTGTGTTCTTAGAGTTTTAAAATAATAATTGTTTCTCTAAGTGTTATTGTTCATAAGAAGTTTGACAAGTAATTGTATTTAGTTCAAAACTTTATATCAAACAGTACTAGCCTTTTTTTGTGAGGAGGAAAACACTGAGAAATGTGTAAGATAAGAGATAAAGAGTAATGTTGTATTTTGTAATGAGATTTCATTATTTTGTGTTATTATTTTACAAGATTTCATAAGTATTGTTGTTAGTAACTGCTTAAGATCCTTTTAGTGGACATGACTATTAGATGAGAAAAGTTTGTAAGCATTTTAGTTATAATTTGGAGTAAATATTATGTTTTAACTTTCACGTAAAAAGAAATATTAGTCTTTGAATTGAAGCTACACACGTCTCAATCTCACAAATCACATCTTTTGTACTTTATATTATTTTTAATATCTAAATTTTATATAATTTTATTTTTAAAAAATAAAATTATTAGAATTTTACTCTTAACAGGTACATGGTGGGTTGGATGCTGCTGGAAGAGGTCTTGAACCACCCATCCGTTGGTGGTTTTCTAACCCACAGTGAGTGGAACTCCACCTTGGAGTGCATCGTCGCCAGAGTGCCGATGATCTGTTGGCTGTACTTCGCGAATCAAATGATCAACAATAAGTTTCTGAGCGAGGTGTGAAAATTTGGACGGGACATGAAGGACATATGTGGCCGCGTCATAGTAGAGAAGATGGTTAGGGATCTAATAGAGGTGAAGAAAGATGAGTTTCTACAATCGGACGACCAAGTTGGCTAGGAATGCTGTGAGGAAAGGTGGGTCATCTTACTACAATTTGAACCGTTTGATTGAGTACATGAGGTCGATGGTCATGTGAGCATGCCACATCATAGACTCCCATTACTCTCTGCGTTTGGGAGTGTGATTAGATTATTTGGTGAAGTTTATGAAGTGTTTTAATGATAATTAATTGATTAGTTTTTTCTTCGAATTAATATTTTTAATAAATTATATATATTGTGGTATTATTTTTGTTCTATTTAGTTAAATTGATATACAGATGGAATAATAAGAGTTGATGAATTATTTTTGACTACTGAACCGATAAAAACAACAATTGGAGATAAAGAGACTAGAGATTGAGAGCATGGACCAGCCAATCATTTTCACAATACACACAATACAAAGGTTGGAATATGTTTATACACTCGTGAGTCAGTAGCCAAGGATAGAAATTCATGCACTAGAAAGAGCTTTACGCTATTATTGGAAATTTAAATTTTTTAGTTTTTTGATTAAAATTGCTTAAAAGTTAACGTTATTTGTTTAGCAAAAAATTTAAAAAGCTAAAAAGTCAAAATATCAAATCAAAGTTGGCTTTTTCTACATCTTTTTTACATTTATTTTTTTTATAAAAAAGTCAAAAAGTCCAAAAATCTAATAAAAAAAGCTAGTCCAAACATAAGTTAACTATATATAATTGTTAATATCAAATATATAGAAGGGTAAAATTGTCCACTTTGAACAAAAAATAAAAAAAAATTAGTTTTTACCCAAACAACCAACTTCAAAAAGTTAGCTTAAAAGCTAAATTATCAAATAATTTACTTTGAATCAAATTTAACTTTAATTTTAGCTAAACACATAAAAAAGCAAAAAAAAAAAAAAACCTCTTAAACTAGTTCCCATTTGGCCCTTAGTAAATATATCAGCCAATTGATCATCACTGGTAATGAAATTTACTTGAATTTCTTGGCGAACCACTCTTTCTCACAAAATGAAAATTATTTTGATTTGTTTAGTCTTAATATGAAAAATGAGATTATAGGCTAAAGATAAAAACGAAATAATATCACACTAAAACGAGGGCCATAAAAACTTTAAAATCTTTCAATAACATTTGTAACTATGAAATTTATGTAGTCATGGTGACAAGCGCCTCTGTAGAAGATCTAGCAATTGTTTGTTATTTCTTAACAACCCAAGAAAAAGGATTAAAATGCAAGAGTACAATAATATAAGTAGTGGACCTTCTATTGGATGGATTTCCAACCCAATCAACATCAAGTATGCATTTCATGGTCATGTTAATAGTGGGCGGCGGTTCATGTGGGTCATGCGGCTGGACTTTGTTTCTGGCAAAGATGGGAAGAGTCCGACATCGACGAAGCTCTGAGAGGACACCAAAGAAAGAGGTAATGTTTTTTGGATTCTTTTTATTGAGTGGATTTAAAAAATTAAAAAATTAATCAAAATGTGTTGTGCCCACGAAACAACACGCTCTTGTGCTTTCCATGAACTCATCTCCCGTATGTAATTTTATTATTAGACTGAGAGTTTACTAGAGTTGTTATCCATTTAAAAACTATAGTTAATTTGATATCTGTAACTATTTGCTCAAAAGATATTTACCTACCAATAAATAAATGGTAAGTGTAATTTCAAAAAATAAAATAGTTAAACGAATATTTTTCAGTCAAATAACTCATATCAAATTAATTTTATTTTTTAAATGAATAATAAACTCAACAAACTCTGCATAATAAATAAATCCGATTATAAAAATATCTCCGAAAGTTAAGCTCATCGAAAGCAAAAAAGCTAAAAATCCATAATACTTACTTATAAACATATCCACAACTTGAAATAAAATGGTCTAAGAGAGGGCACTCATATAGTCGGGTAAGTATGAGATTGAGAGAGTGTAAAAGAGAGGAAGTGTTTGGGATATGGAGATAATGTGGTGTTTTGGTCAATTTTGTAACCATTTGATGTTACTTGGGGCGGTTTCTGTTATGTGAAAGTGTTAGGATTGACTCAAATCTCAACATCAGATTTGAGATTGACCAGAATCGTCAAAAATCAGATTTGAGATTGACTCGAATCTCAATAGCAGATTTGGAATTGACCAGAATCGTCAAAAATCAGATTTGAGATTGACTCGAATCTCAATAGCAGATTTGGAATTGACCAGAATCGTCAAAAATCAGATTTGAGATTGACTCGAATCTCAATAGCAGATTTGGAATTGACCAGAATCGTCAAAAATCAGATTTGAGATTGACTCGAATCTCAATAGCAGATTTGGAATTGACCAGAATCGTCAAAAATCAGATTTGAGATTGACTCGAATCTCAATAGCAGATTTGGAATTGACCAGAATCGT
>JAULJZ010000022.1:8895623-8905739 GCA_032270985.1 Heliamphora pulchella | reverse complement strand
CTCAATTGCTCCTCGGTGAAAGTCTAAAAACTTGCGCAAGATAGGCGCTTCGTTCCTTCGGATTAATCTCCGTAAATAAAGTGTTTACCTCATTGGGGGGCATTTGTTGTTGTAGTAATGTATAGCGCTTGTCATTATCTAGTGGGTCATTGGATGCCCCAGAACTAGGTTAATGGGTGAAAGTCTATAATTGTTACCTTTATCCCTGAGGTGACAGGGTTGGTACATAGAAATCATTGTTAGTTGTGGAAACCCGGTTGGAAAATAATATGTTGTTTATGTTTATTAAACTGTTGGACGTTATTGAATTATATGAAAACTTGTGGTTTTGAGGATGGAAAACCGTTTTGAGACTTGTGTAGTCAAGTTGTTTATATAATCCGTGATTGCATGTTATGCTTTTAATTCATAGTCTGTTCCTATTGAGTTTCGGTTCACGTTGTTAGATTTACAACCTTTCGGGTGGAAATGATCATGTAGCGTGATGGAAATGATCATGTAGCGTGATCTTGTGGAGCCTCAGAGGTGGCGGAAGGAAAAATCTTTAGTTTTTGTTGTTTGGTGGTTTATACCGGTTTTGTTATTGGATCATGTAATCTTTATACCATGCTTTGTACTTGAAAGTATAAGTTTTGTAAGCCTTACGGCCATGATACCAATGTATGAATATTGTATGTGGGTGAGAGGAACCTTGGGTGGTTGTGTTAAATTTGATTGTTGTATGAAATGGTGTTTGGGTGGGATCATTTCGATGTTGTAACAAATCATTTCCGATTGGTTTTAATGTTTAATATCAAACCATGTGTCTCGAGGAAGGTTTTGAACCTTGTTTTAGCTTGTTCTACATTGATTGGTTATGTTTTGACGGGTTTCAAAAATGTTGGAAAATGGTTAAGTGTTGAGTTTCAAAAGTTGTGCTTTGAAAATTGGTCCAGAGCCAAACCGCTCGATGGACCGCTCGATGGACCGCTCGAGCGGTCAAAACATGCTTTCGGTTGCTCTATAGACTGAAGGAAAAATAGTGTACAGGCAAAGACCGCTCGAGCGGTCTGGGCAAAATTTGAAAATTTTGATTGTTTTGTTTTAACCCTTGGCTCTCGAGGACCTTGATCTTATTCTTTTGGGTGCTTCTTTTATCTAAAATAAACCCTCGCATGTGCGCTTTTCAAAAGTTTTGACTTCGTCTTTGGCTTACGTTCTTGAACCCGTTTGGGGTCAGGTTTTTTGGTGGATCTTGGAATTATAAATCGGGTTTTTCTTGGGTGGCTCGCGTGACCCGGGTTTTAGGGCGTGACAACGATGGAAAAACAATAAAAAAGTTATATAATTTCTGGCTTACCTTCAAAGAGGTAAAGCTATCTATTTGTATTGATGAAGTGGGATTAAAAAAAGGAAGAAAATAATTTCGTAAATCAAATCATAATAAAAAAAGATCCTAATTTCTTAATACGTTAATTCTATTAATCAAACCAAGATCCTATTTGCCTTACAATATTCTTCATCAAGCTAGAGTAAAGATGTCAATTAAGCTCTGCTTAATTATTGATGACCAGAGCAAGATTGTCCCACAGACTTAGTGATCATATCCGCAGTCTGATTAGATGAAAAGACAAAGGATGCAAACAGAGTGCCCACTCGAACTTTTTTCCGAGTAAAGTGAATATCCACCTCGATATGCTTGGTCCGTTCAGGAAGAATTGAATCAGAGGCAATCAGAATAGCAGATTTGTTGTCACAAAATAAATGAGATGATCCTTTTTTCCTCAAATCTTAGCTCATCAAGAAAAGATAGCAACCAAAGTATTTCACAAGTGTCTTGAACCATTGCCTAATACTTGGCCTCAGCCGAAGACCTTGAAAAAACTATCTGCTTTTTACTTTTCTATGATATAAGATGTTGGCTGTAGAAAGTACAAAAACCAGATGTGAATCGTCAATCAGTTTTAGACCCTGCATAATCAGCATCGGTAAAGCATGAAAGACCAGATTGAGTACTAGCTGAGAAGAATAGGCCTAGATGCGAATAGGTCTTTAGATACCTTAAGATATGAAAAACTGTATCTATATGAGCCTCGCGAGGAGCATGCATAAATTGACTGATTACGCTAACTGCAAAAGTTAAGTCGGGTCTTGTATTTGTCATGTAAATCAAGCAACCAAATAGACGTTAGATATGTAGATGGATTCGAAAGTAACTCTCCAGATTCAGTTGAAAGTTTAAGATTTGGATCTATAGAAATAGAGGCTGGCTTACAATCTAATATGCCAGTATACTAAAGGAGATTAAGAACATACTTACGCTGAGAGACAGATATTCCACGATGAGAACGGGCAACCTCAATACTGAGAAAGTACTTGAGAGGGCCTAAATCCTTAATATCAAAAGCTTTGCCAAGATTTAATTTTGCCTAGGCAATACCTATTGTATCTTCTCTAGTAAGAATAATGTTATCAGCATATACCAATAAAATGATACGTCGACCATCACTACGTTGACAGATAAAACAGTTATGATCAGAGTGGCATTAGACAAAATCCATAGATAAGATAACATTACTGAAACGACTAAACCATGCCCTTGGATATTGCTTTAAGCCATAAGGAGACTTACGAAGACGACATATCTTTCCAGAATACTCCCCATTAGCCTGAAAACTTGGAGAAGGATCCAAATAGATTGTTTCAAGTAAATCACCGTGAAGGAAGGTATTCTTAACACCTAGTTGATGAAGGGTTCAAGAATGAGAAGCTTTTAAGGACACCAGAAGACGAACAATAGTCAACTTAGCAATTGGGGCAAAGGTAGCACCAAAGTCTTTGCTAGGAACCTGGGTAAAGCCTTTGGCCACAAGGCGAGCCTTATATCGATCCACAAAACTATCAGCGAAGTACTTGACACTAATGACCCATTTACACCCCATAGTCTTCTCGCCATAGGGTAAGGGCACAAGCTCTGAGGTATGATTAGATTCCAAAGCATTCATCTCTGTTTGCATGGCAATCACCCACTTAGGATTCTGGAGAGCATTGGACACTGACCGAGGGATAGGCACATAGTCAATCTTGCCAAGAAAAGCGCGATGGGAAGTTAAAAGACCATCATAGGAGACATACTGGGAGATAAGATGATTAATATTGCAAAACCAACATAATGGGAAAAAGATTTACGGTCACGAGAAGGATAACAAGAAGGGGTAGGTGCAGAAAAGAAAGAAGGGGAGAATTTACTTAAATCTAAATCCGTAGGGATGGCTAGCAGCTGAGGTAGAGAGTGAGGGCGGCGAGAGTACACCTGCAAGGGAGGGAAAGGTCGGGGGATAGACGGGTCGGAGGGAGAGTCAAAAATAGGAATCAGACGAGCACTGGTAGAAGAAGCCTCTAAGTAGGGACCAGGAAGAGAGGCCGGGATAGCTGACTGGGACGAACTGCCATAAAATGGAGTATTCTTATAGAAAGTAACAGCAAGGGAGTGAAACATACGGTGAGATACGGATAGCCTTTGGACATAGACGAATACCCCCAAAGAGGCATTTAACAGATTTATTATCCAATTTAGTACGAGTGGGACAACGATTCTGGATGAAGCAAGTATAGCCAAATACTCGAGGCAAAATGAGAAATAAAGGACGATTAGGTGGAAGAACCTGAAGGGGAGCCAAACCATGTAAAATGTGACTAAGAGTGTGATTAACGAGGTAAATAGCAGTAAGAACAGCCATATGCCAATAAGATTTAGGGATATGCATGCCACAAAGAAGACAACGAACGACAAACATGATATAACGGTTCTTACGTTTGGTAACCCCATTTTGTTCGAGTGTGTAAGGGCTGGTAAGTTGTTGCAATCAAATCGAGATCCTAATTGCCTTTTAATAATGGTGATCGTGTTGCGATGGCGATGAGGATTGTGTAGCGACGATGATAGAGATGGGCGATGGCGACAATAATGATCGATGGTGACGATGATGGTGCTGTCCGTTGTTGACGAGTCAAAGAGCCAGAGGTTGAGGATGAGCAGTGGAGAAGATCGTGACGATGGTCCGTGATGGTGAGGGGATCGTTGATGGTGACGACGACAACAATAGGCTTTAAGGTTTTGGTGGCTAAAAAAGGGCAGTGGGATTAGGGTTTAGAAGCAACAGATTTATATATATATATATATATATATATATATGATTTTGGCTCTAATACCAAAAGAATAAAAAAATTGCATAATTTCGGCTTATCTTCAAAGAGGTATAGCTTTCTATTTATATTGATAAAAAAGAATTACAGAAAAGGAAGAAAATAACTTGTGAATCACATCACAATCAATAAAATCTTAATTTCCTAATATGTCGATTTCAATAATCAAACTATAATAAATGAAATCCTAATTTCCTAATATGATTCCAGTAATCAAACCATAAATAATAAGATCCTAATTTCTTAATGTGTTGATTCCATCAATTGCCTGAAAAGCTTAATCTGTTAAGAAATGGGCCTAATAATGTATGTTATGCTATCTAATACTCCCCTTCACGTGTGATCCTGTCTCGCACGTGAAGAGTTAAACAAATTAAATTGAACAGGTGTATCAACATACATAGTGCACAGTAACAAATATAACAAGAAAACACATATCACGCGATTTGAACCCAAAATTTCGTGGAACCAGAACTCTGATACCATATTAAGTCACCAATTATCCCAAAAGTTTAAATTATTAGGAAATGGGCCTAACAATGTATATTATGCTATCCAACAAGAACAATCCATGATAATGTCCTTACAATAGTGAATAGGAACTTTTCTCACCACTAAAATGCATGTGCAACATGCTTTTCCTGTCATGTGATGATTCTTGCATTAGTTATCAAAATGTTGGATTCTACTTCAAATTTATTATGTTGTATTATCTCCAGCAATGCAATCAAGTTTACCCATGAAGGGAAGGTTGGGATCAAGCTCTATGTGGTACCAGCACCATCTTGTGGAATGGGCAAAGGACCCAATCAGAAGATCTCTGCAGATAAGTCAACATTTTCAGAGAATGTGCAAGAATCAGAGAAGTGTTTGTCCTTGTCACAATGTGGCAGTGATCCAAAAGGTTTTCATGGATCGACACATCAGGAAGGTCCTCATAAAAATCGTACACTTGATGATGAACCCAAAACACCAGTTGGAAATGGAGCATCGATGGACGGAGGCGAGGAGAACCACCCTCACCCCCATGAAACAACTGTGTGGGTATGTTGCGATGTTTATGATACTGGGATTGGAATACCAGGTATTTTTTCAAATGCTGTGTATGTACAATTGCACTTTATCTAGTTGGTTTCTGACGTTAATTATAACACTTTTCATTTTCATGTGACAGAGAATGCTTTGTCTACTCTATTTAAGAAATATATGCAAGTAAGTGCAGACACGGCCCGGAAGTATGGTGGTACTGGACTTGGCCTAGCAATCTGCAAACAACTGGTGATCATTCCTAGCCATCGTTTGTTTTTATTTTTATTTTTATTTTTATTAACTTTCTCTTCTACTTGTCAGATAATATGAAAAGGCAGGCATATTTTGCTTGAATTATCTGAAGGTTTATGTGCTTGAATACACTTCCACTAAATCAGAATACTCTCCTTCCTAAAACAGATAAATCCAGTAAACTTAAAAGTTACTGAAAAATAGGCATCTCGTTTTAAATTTTTCTTGACCACTTCTAAGCCCAATAGGCATTAACACTGCATATGTTCTAATGTTTCTATGCGATATTCAGTCTTTCTGCTACGTGATGTAGAAATGATCTTTCGTATGCAACCATTATCATCACTTAAATGCAATGAATAGTTCCTTGTGTCATTTCCTTGCAAATAAAATCCTTAATTCTATTTTATTATATACTTTGGTACTGCTAATGACCCCGATAATTTTCTTATGCATTCTTCATATCCATATGCACACAAATTAAATAGGTTGAGCTGATGGGAGGCCATCTAACAGTGACTAGCCAAGAGCACCATGGGTCTATATTTACATTTGTACTACCGTACAAGGTTTCACATGCATGTGACAATTCAGATGATCCGGATGAACTGTCAGATATGGCTGGTCATGATGCTCTAGGGGAAACCAATGATGACGATACCAGTTCTGGCTTTTTCCAATTCCAACCTCACACTTTGGGTACTCTTTTCTCTTCTGGTAGTTCTAGCAGAACTCAAAAATTATTACCAAACAGTGTTGCTTTTAATTCCTCACACAAACTTAATGGGTTGCCAGAAGATCCCTATTCATTTCCTATTATCAACATTGCATCGAAAGAGGTGCCTTCATTAAATGATTCCTGTTCGGTGGTTGATGATGCTGAGACATCATCTGAACCTGAGACTTCAAGGAGGCATGACCCAGACTCTAATCACAAAGTCAAACTTGGTAGTGAGATACATTGTCATGATGAAGGAAATGGTAACCCTCCTATGGTTTCCACTGATCCGTTGAGGACGGCGATCAATGTGGGAGAAACAATTAAGCCAAGAGCATCCCAAGAAGCAAATGAGAGGCAAGAGAGATCTGACAGAAGCTCCCAGTGCACTTCTAGCGACCGTCCTGAAAGTACCAAATCGACGTCAAAACCTAAGATCCTTCTTGTGGAAGATAACAAGATTAATGTAATGGTGACAAAGTCCATGATGAAGCAGTTGGGCCACATCATAGATGTGGTGAACAATGGAGTTGAAGCAGTATGTGCAGTTCAGAACCGCAGTTACGATCTCATTCTGATGGTAAGTTTATTATAACAAAACATGTTTTTTTCTATTATTACTATTTTAGTGGCCAATTTGACCACTTGATATGCATCCCTCCTTTTTATCATGCCATCATTTTAATGGCTTCCCCCGTACTGATTATGTTTTATCATCCATATGATCGAACTTTACAGTTGATTTCTCTATTGTTTATAAGTTTCTTGATCTCAAAATTTTGGTATATGAGGCTGCTATCATTGGTTAGTATGTTTGAGATTCCATTGTGCATAAAAATAATGTGTTTGCTCTGTTGTTTACAATTTCAGCGGTCTTCACTTGCAGGTATTTATCCTGACACTTCCTTAATATACTTTTATTTTCACATCATTTTTTCTGGGAATTAATCTTGGACAAATGGAGTTGTATAATTGTGAGTCTAGCAAATCGTTTCAATCTTTGTCAACATTAATGTCCAAGTCCAATTATTAATTTTATTTATTTATTTATTATTATTTATTTTTTCCCTTGTACAGAAGCTGTATCTCTCTAATACTTATCTAAAATAACTAAACTCTCCCTCTCTCTCTCTCTCTCTCTAAACACACCACTTGCACATAAAATTGACACACTTCTCTTCGGCATACAAACACAGATATCCTTGTTGGAAATTTATCAGTAAAAAAATATTCTTGAAAAAATTATTGGTTCCATGGTAACTGATATAGGTCTTGAGTGCCATTTACGATCTTCCTCCTTTGCTTTGTAATTTCTTGAAACCCATAGAAGAATAAGTTGATAGAAAGCGATGAAATTAAAGCATCAGCATGCACACTCATAAGTTGTTACTAGACTCCCCTGAAGATTGAGTGAACAAATGAATTTATGATATTATTGTATGGCGTCTATGATTGAAGAGCACATGCCTGGTTTGGTACCATATTAGGAATTGGCTTTTCTAAAAGCTTATGTTGCTTTAAAAGGAGTGAGTTATTTACATAACTGATTGATATCATCCCCCTCAAAATTGGAGGTATTATTTGAAATGAAATTGACATAAACGGTCAGTTGAGCTTTTTAATCTCAAATAAACGGCCCTCCGAAAAGTCTTGTTTCTTCTAATTGTAAGTCTGTGTCCCAATTACTTGGGGTTAGCTTCCTAGATCCATTGCCTGAAATTGATTTTATTTGACGTTATGTCGTCAGTCAAACTTAAAGTAATCACGTCCTTTCTTATTGCCTTAATCTATGTTCCCATTAATTGATGTACAAGATATAAGTTATTGGTGTAGGGGGTACAATGTACGTCTCAAACAACTTTCCATGAATTTTATTTTCAGTTGGTGCCACTTCTAACTTCTCCATAATGGATTCCTTTCTTGTTTAGGTTTTTTCTTCTAACATCACTCATTGATTTCAAGATTATAATTTTAGCTACACTCGTTTTCTATGCATTTTTTTCCCTTCACTGTCTAACATTTGCTACTGTACAATGTGCATCATAGCAGGAACTATAGCAGTCTCAACTTATTTGAATTAGTCTTTCTCAGTTCTACTTAACCTCAACCCTTTAGATTATAAAGCATCTCTCCATTATCTAGCTTATAGTGTACTCTTGTTTTATCAGCTAAAACTATATCTAGTAAGTTTCTTATTCTTTTTTGTGTCCTACGTAGAATCCATAGATTCTCAGTTCCGTGTGTTGTTATGATGATTTGCCCTTAGGATATCTGGTTTTTCTTAAGTCAGATATATGAACAAATACTCATGTGCTGTCCACGCAGTCCCTTCGCCCTCCCTGGTGGTCCTCTCTCTCCAATTCGGACAGTAAACAACACTTGCACTTGCTTTTCTTTCTGAATATGTGAATTCTTAATTGATACTGAGCAATCTAGGTGCACTGATTCAAGTTTTCTTTAGCCTGACTTGTAGCTGTATTTCACAATAGCACCCTGAAAAGCCATCCAGCAAAGGCAAAGAAGGAAATCTTTAAAAGTAATAGACAAACTAGCATTTCCTATTATCTTATACATTTTCCCCATTGAATTAATTAGTTTTATATTGTATATGAACTTGCATATTCTGCAGGTTTAGGTTGAGATGATGCTTTTGTGTGTAAAAGTCCTCTATTTGATGTTAAAAGAGATGGTTGAGTTGTTGCACCTTGCCAAATCCCTTCATTACTGTATCCATAGCCTGGAAAAGGAAAAAACCTCATTTCATTTTCATCTCTCTCTCTCTCTCTCTTGGTTGATCATTATAAGTGCTTAAACCTGTTTGAATCTATATGTGCTTAATTCTGTTTGAAACTATATACCTTGTGACGACCCATGGCTTAGATAGCCTACTGTGACCTCCATTGGAGCGTCACAACGCGGCCTAAAAACCATCATAGAAAGTTACTTATGTATCTCGTCATGTTTGTATATATATCGCATACCACAACATCTTGTATCTGATGTTGGATGGCTAACTTGAGGTGTTATATGCCTTATGCAGGATGTCTGCATGCCGATAATGGATGGCCTTCAAGCTACACGACTCATTCGTTCTTTTGAGGAAACTGGTAATTGGGATGCTGCAGTGGAAGCTGGAATTGAGCAATATGTGCCTTCAAATTCATCACCAAAGAATCAAGAATCCTTATCATCTAGAAACCGGGTTCCAATCGTTGCTGTGAGCACTTGAATTCTTATTGCTGCGAAATGGCTCCCTTAATCTTCTAATTTTCTCTTCTTTTTTCCTCATAATTGTTTAAAATATCTTTCTATTTTTTCATAAATGAATATGCTTATATTTGTACGTCTGTATATCCATTGATGAAACTGATTGGAAAAAATGCAGATGACAGCGAATGCATTGGCAGAGAGCGCAGACGAGTGTTTCGCAAATGGTATGGACTCGTTTGTATCGAAACCTGTTACATTTCAAAAGTTGAAAGAATGCCTTGGGCAATATTTGCCATGAAATATAGAAAATATATAAAAAAAAAGGGAGTGGGGGGGTGTTGTATTAGGAAAAGTTTTGTAATCTATGTATCATTTTTTGCTCAGTCTTTAGTCTTTAGTGTCTCTGTTAACCTGTGTATATCAATGGCATCTTTTCATTTATTTACATGTTTCTTTTTCTAAGAATTCTTTTATGTTTGTTTTCCTTCTAACGATATGGATATAGTGTTATGACATAAACAAAAATGCAGCAAACGAAAAAAATAATGTAATCACACATTGGGGTGTAATTTTGGCTTACGCCTGTGGGCGGTTTGGGTCCAGCATGAGGCCCGCCACTGTTTAGGCTCAGCCCGGCCTAAGCCTTGTCAATTTTATTCAATACCTCAAAGAGAGGATTTCTTCTCATTATATAACCATCGCGGGGCTGATTACATGGCTAA
>JAULJZ010000022.1:8879236-8889898 GCA_032270985.1 Heliamphora pulchella | reverse complement strand
TCATACGCCTACATACGCCGGATAATAATAACATAATAATAATATAATAATAATAAGCTACTAACACCTACATCACATGGTCAATCACATTTTTCTACCCCAATTGGAAACATTTGGTGATGTTTCTTATATGCACATTTTTATCATGTGGTGCATCATTGAGCAGAAAAACCTAGATTTAGGATTTCTGTTCATCTCTCACATGCTCCACTCACACAGCAAGTCTAACTCCTCACTCCCACATGAGATGTATCTTACATGCGTTTTTCGGCATTTTGGCATTGATCTTTCTGAGAAAAAGGTTGTTGCCTTTTCTAAGCACGACTTGTATGGTAGCTCCTCCCTCAAACATATGCAAATTGCTAATGTTGATAGTGTTTAGACTACGACTCGCCGTGGCACTCTTGCATCTACAAGAACTCTCCCTTCTGCACCTCGTGACATTTCGTCTATTCCAATTGACCTTGATTCTCCTCCTGTTCCACCTGTTGACACTCTTGGTCCATCCTTTGTTCTTCCTCCTCCTCCCACTTTCACTTCTGTTCCATCTGCTCCACTAGCATCATCTTCTGTTCCAGTCCATGTTGATCTCTCTGAAGTTGTTTTTTTAATCAATTCCTTGTCTTCCAAAGTAATCATCTTTCAAGAAAAAGTCGACCAAGACTTTTTTGACTTGAATCACTCTGTTTCTTCTCTATCTGAGAAAGTCAAACACCTTGACAAAACCAATCGAAGCCTTCGGAAAGACGTGGAAAATGCCACTGATGCCGGGAGAGCCCTCTGCAAAACAATAGATGAAAACATTGTATTCATTGCCAATTGCAATAAGGCAATCCTACATCAAGTGCGAAAGAAGTATGACCAAGGCATTGTAACTGCTGTACATGCCAACTCCCAGAAGATGGAAGAGCACCTTCAGTGAATCAAAGAAACTTGGGCCAAACAGTTCAAGCCCAAGAAAACAAAAAAAGATAAGGCCGCGAGACTCAAACAGGAAGCAGACCTTGCCCTGGCAGCTCGCTATAAAGCAATGGCAGCGGCGGAAGGTAAAGATGAACGAGCACGCGCGTCAAAAGAACGAGCCTCTGCTAGCAAGGAGAAAGCCAAGGCAAAGAAAGAATTCAAACATTTCATGGACGATCAATAGCCCCAATTTTTTGAAGATTACACAAGGGGAGAAAGAAAGAGGAGAAAAAAAAAGGTAAGTAAATGAAGGGGAGAGTACAAACAAAGAAGAGAAGAAGTTTTAAACATTTCTTTTTAAGTTTTCGAAGATGAAGTTGTAATAGTTTTAACACATACATTTCTTTTGGTTATTTGTTTGAATGGGTTGAATGGTTTACCTGATTTAAATGTTTAAACAATTTTTTTTCTATGAATGAATAATCTATGTTGATATATCTGACTATGCAAATTTTGTTTGATGGCGTGGCTATGAATATTTGAATATGTGATTGATAAGATAAATCACTTTGCACATATTCACTGTTTCGCACAAATTTTTAATAAATTCAGAATGTTTCTTGATCATTTATTTCAAATCATATCAAATTTGTATGCTTTCTAAATCTTGAATGCCTAGTCATTTTAATTGCATGTGTTGTTTAAGGCATATTGATAAGGGGAGAACCCTTGTTGAAAATTATTTTTAAATGTTTTCTAAAAAAATGTTAATATGGTTGTAATTATCAAAAAATGGGAGATTGTTAGCTCAAGAGCTTTTTATTTTGATTTTGATGATTTTCATAATTCATTTTTTAAAAATAAATAAATTTAAATGAATAATATTTTATATTTTCAAAATGAAAGTGTTAAGACATTTTGAACAAATATTTTGACACCTTAGCCAAAAGAAAATGACTCAACTCTCAGAAGGATTAAAACACTCGCATATTCTTAAATGAGAATATTCTGTGTTGAGCCTAATTGAAAAATAAGTCAAACACTTTTAAGGCAAAGTATACGTGAATCACATCAAGTGTGTCAATCCCTTTGAACAAATACTTTTGACACCCTAACTGTTTCATAAAATTATCTTTCAGGTATCATAGTTAGTGTCGACACAAACAAATTTTGTATCAACACAAAAGAGCCGTAGCTCTTATGGACTCAAAATGACTCGACACAAATCATTTTTGTGTCGACACAAAGATGCTTCACACTTTTGGTATCCGAAATTTTGAGTCGACACAAATGGAAATTGTGTCGACACAAAACAACTGATACCACCTGCAGATTTTGAGGTGTCGACACCAACTGAGGATGAGTCGACACAAAAGTCCCAAGGCTGCCTGAAAAAATTCGTGTCGACACCAAAGGCAAGTTAAGTCGACACAAAGTGGTTCCTCCGGATGCTGAAGTTTCAAACGAGTCGACACCAGATCCAAATGTGTCGACACCATGATATTGGTAAGGTAGAGTGTAAAACTGTGTCGAACCCTCAGAATATTTGTGTCGACCCAACCACTTAAGGGATCCTGCCCTAAACACTCTGTGTCGACACCAAAGACAATTGTGTCGACACATGCGACGGAAATTCAAACTCGCAGCAGACCTCAACGTCTGAATTTTTGGCATTTATTGCTCCCACCTACCTCCAACAGTCATGAATGCACAAAAACTTATATAAAGAGTAATTTCTCAGCATTTACTCCAACTGGAGACCTTCATTTACTGTTCCATTACTTGAATCAGACTCATAAATCTCAAGCTCTCATTTATTGCTGAATCTCCAGCTCTTGTTCCTCATCTCTCTTTACCTTCTCATTTATTGAAAATTATTTCTGTAAAGAGAGTGAGTGTTTCTCATTATTACACTTCATTTATTGTAATCAAGAGTGAGTCACCATTTATCCTTTGAGTGAGTGAGTAAATCTTATTAAAGAAGAGCTCAAGAGAGATTAGAAGAAAACAGAGGCTTGTTTTCATAGGATCTTCTTGAAGCTGTTAGGCTTGTGAATGCACCCGTAAACATTCAATTCATTCAAGCGAAATCTTGAATATTGTAAAGACTTGGAATACGCCTGTGAAGTATTCTATATAGTGGAAATACTCAAGGAAGAACTTGAGGAGTGGACGTAGGCTAAGAAAAAGCCGAACTACTATAAATTCTTGGCGTTCGGTTCTATCTCTCTATCCTCATCTTTTAATATTTTCATTGCTTCAATATTTGCTTATATTGCTTTATTTGATTGCAATATTAAAAGCGTTTTGAAAAAGATTTTTAAATTATTTTTTTAATTTTTTAAAGACCCAATTCACCCCCCCTCCCCCTCCTCCCTCTCTTGGGTTGCCTTGTTCTAACAGTAGTGAACCACCTACGGCAGATGTGGTATTTTTAAAGGTATTCATTTTAACCTAAGGCTATGGAAGATAAATGAGACTGAAATGCCCTATGTTACCAAAAAATGCTCATTCCCTCGCAAATTACGTTTTGGGACGCACGCTCCGAAACATGGTACACCTTTGTTCCAAAACGGTGAATATAGCAATCCAAAGCGATCATGTCTTTTCTATCCATTTCTTAAACATTTTTTCTTACGGAAAAAATTAAACGCAATACTCTAAAATCTAGACAAATTGGAGTTTGAGTAAGACAAAAATGCAAACGAAATTGGTTATACTAGTTCTGAGATGTGTACATCACTTGAGTTATGTATTTCACATGAACAATTTGAAAAATTATAATATGCTTGACGGTTTACTTCTTGTTTGAAATAAGTATATTCTAATATTATAGGCTATAGAAGTCAACCCCTATCGTACCACAATTTAGGACATGTGGCATACCACGTTTTTGTTTTCGTTTCTCGTTCCGAAACAATCTGCACTCTAGGTAACATAGGACTGGCCATCCTTGAAATTCAAAGATTGGAAAATCTGGTCAGACAGTGTCATACATAACTCCAGTTTATGTTGTTTCTCTGTCTGTATGTTTTCCAAGCTCAACAATCATGAACAATATCTTTTTTTTGGGTAATTAATCATGAACTATATCCACTACATTAAAAGCTAGAAGAGGCCATGATGATATGTTTGTGGATAATGTTGGCATTTTTACTAAAATTGCCATGACACATGCCCATGTGTAAATGTAATCATTGTATCCGTTTTGTGACTTTCGTCTAGTTTTGAACCTCCTCATCTATATAAGTAGCTCCTCGGTTTGTATTTAGATCAGACTACTTACAGCAATAAACTCTTGGGTGTTGTGTGCCCGCATTCGATATCAGCACTCCAATCATACCTTAATTTCTGGTACAGCAACAACGTATTGCTTCAAATACCGATCACCAAATGCGCGAGAAACGGCAAGTACACCTCCAACTCTCCAAGTTCCTATTAATAACAATTGCAGTCAAACAATGCCAACAAACTTCAAAGAATTGACAAGCGGATGACTTTTCGAGTGCAAACAAATCACCAGTGAGAGTTAAGAATATGGGATGTAAGCAAGCATGCAATGTTCTTACCTGCCCACATAACAAAACCTCCAGCATCTTCAATCCGTTGTCGCTCATCAGTTTGGTCTGGCTTGTGATCTCGAGAAACAGCAATAGCTGCAGCAAATAAAATAGTACTTCAAGCATATTATGGATTAAGGAAACCGCTAAGAAGCATAAAAAGGATAACAATCGGTTAAAAAAAGAAAACTACTTTAACAGAAATGGGGCAATCATTAGATAGTTGAAAAGATCATCATAGAAAGCCACATGCATCACTCATGTATTTTCTTCTGAAAAACAGTCATTATTTTAAAAGGCTGGATCAAATTGTAGTTAACAATTGGCGACTTATTAATTAAAAGCAGATCATAAGATGGCTAGCATTGGGGAAAATTTCTTGACATCGAACCACTACCCAAAAAGATTGAAAATAATACAACCTTCTTGACATTGAGGAAAGCTCCCACAAATGCTCTACTAACATCAGGCCGATAGTAAAAATAAAAAGGAAAGGGAAAGGAAAACTGAAATCTTCTGAATCTTACCCATGCCCCCCCGGCAAATAACAGCTCTGGAATCCCCAACATTTGCTACCAGCAAGCGGTCACCAACAAGGATGGCAGTGGAAGCAGTTGATCCAGCATGAATATTTTCTGATTTCAAAAGTTCTGAGTCTGTATGATTGTATGCATCAGCTGCAAAAAGCAAGAGATTGACAAAAAATGCAAAGGAAGCCAACTGATAAGCAATTGTACAGCACAAGGCAAGTGAACCAGATTGTACTGCAAAGAAGAGACCAACCTATAGCAGAGTTGATATCAGAATTGAACTTTGGATGTCTGATCAGATTACTGAAAAGATTTTGTTTAACATATTCTGCAGCTCGAGCACCCCCATGACCTGGAACAGCCAAAAACACAACATAATAATAGGTAGATTGAACTTAGAATTCATATAAAATCTTCCAATTCATATTCACCGGAACTATGAGAATACAAACCAAATAAAGGTGCATGACAATGCAGAGAAAGTAACCTATCTTGACATTAACAAAAACTAAATGATACATAATCCCTGAAAAATACATTAACGAAAACTAAATGATACATAATCCCTTATTTTTCAGATGGATAAAGATAAATGAAAACTAATATAACTCTTCAGCAAAACAAAATGACAAAAAATAAAAGCAAATCTTCAAACGAAGAAGGATATCACAATTGTAAAGATTCTTCTTTGTAATCATGTCATAACACCTTGTGTTGGAAAAGAAGAAATTATCAATAACTAACTTATGAACAGGATTATTCATATTCAGAACATAATATTAAAATGCATAATGACACTACTATTTCGAGGAACCCAAAATATGTTATGAGTCGTTAAGGAATGTGGGGGGAGAGAGAGAGATACATACCATCAAAGACTCCAAACAGACCCACCATCTCACCATCCACATTATCAATTCTTGTCTCATAAAAATCCTCCATTGAAGGCCTTTTTCCAAGAACACTTGCATACCCATAGCTGAACTTTCCATCCTGACTGTTTTCAGGAGACAAATTAAATTAGTATTAAACTCTTCCTCTGGACCTATCTTGTGGAAAGAATTATGTCCAAACAAATAGAATCTCTTAGATTACTAAATACACAACTGGAATACAACATCAACAAGAATCCCTGAAAATTCCAGAATTTAATTTGGACATCAACCATTGCCTAAATTGGTAAATGCCTAAGCAACCACCGATACATAATTATTTCACATAATCCATGTAAAGGCACAATTAGAGAGAGAGAGAGAGAGAGAGAGAGAGAGGATGCGGGGAAGGGGCATGAGGAACTGATTGTAGCATCCTCTATTATTACTTCAATACTCGTGCATCAAAGCTATAAAACTAAGAAAATAGCAACAAAACAATATATTTATATGAGAACATACAAAGAACACAGGAGAGTCCAAAGAACTATTCCAGTGCTAACTTAGTGTCCACTGATTAATTGTCCTGGGCGTTGACAACACAATAGAAGAGAACAGACAAAATACCAAAGCAAAGCTCAACTTTGTACTGGGATTCAATTTAATTGAATAAGACAAGGATCTAACCTAAGAAACATGGTAAATTCTACATAAAATCCATGCCCATGAAAGTGATCTACACTTGTCCCTTCAAAGAACACTATTATAGGGAAAAGAAGAGTAACATAATTATATTACTATTTATACATTCAACCAGACCTGTAAGATAAATATTTATACCCATCACGTCCATGTTTTACATTCTAATGATCCAACATGTCAGCATGTTGTACCCAATTCTTGTATATGTGAGTATTTAAGCACATAGGATTTGGCAATTGCATTCTCCAACAATGTTACATCTCAATCATCGATGAGTTACTTCAAGAGGTCCAGAGAATCCCCAATATCACATTAATTATGTACCAATCTTCCTCATTTCAAGAGATATGGAAATGTTCACAAAGCATGGTGAAATCTTTACGTGAACTACTAAACACTTGAGAAGAAATGAATGCTTCATTTTTTCATTCAGTTTTTCCATTTATACTCTTTACGACAACCAGCCCTACGCTGATTAAGTCTCACAACAAGAAATATATGTTTTATTCTCCTTATGAATTTGTAATATTTCATTTGGAAAATTAAGAAAGGTTCTAGTTTCCATTGTGACACATCCAAGGAAACACGTGTCAAACCAAGTCAATGATCAAAATAGCTCATGCAAACCCACTTTTACTGGTTAAAACTGTTGGATATCTTGATATACATCGTTGGATCCATTTCCTAATAGCTTGAGATTTTGAAAACATTGGTGATTCAACATGGTATCAGAGCTCTGGTTCCACGACGTCTTGGGTTCAAGTCCTGTAATGTGTTTCCTATTATATTTGTTATTGTGCACTTTGCGTGTTGGTGCACCTGTTCAGTTTGTTTGTCTCTCCACGTGCGAGATAGGGTCACACATGAGGGGGGGTGCTAGATAGCTTGATATGTATTGTTAGCCATTTACTAACAACTTAAACTTTTGAGAAAATTGGTGATTCAACAAAAACAAAATTATAATTGTTATTTGTCAAACCCATAAGTCATACCACCAACACCTATTTTGAGCATTTCTCTTATGCATAATCTCATAATACATTCACATTTTTTTATCAGCAAATACACACGCACCCACTCTCACATCGTACTCTTAACAAGGCTTAAATCCCTTACTTCCTATTTAACAGTGTGACAACCCAACATTTGCATAATTCATTCATATGCATCCTTCAAAGTGATTTTGCAAATGGACAACAAACACACTGCCAGGAGAACAACACTTACTGGGACCCAACTCAACAAGCTATTTTCGACATTCAAAATTTTTGCACCTCAGCATGTCAATCTCCCGTCAAAAAATGAGTTGGCTAACTTGGGTTGGACCGGCCTAGTACATAATAGACCTAAGCCCAGTCCTAGAGCCTGATAACCCTGGACCTTTGGGCTGGGTTGGGCTTGGATTTTGTGAACTAGACTGGCCTGACCCACTTTTTTCACAATCCGATGGACCTATGCCATGCTGGCCCAAGCATAATGGCCATTGAGCAGGGCCATTTTCAACCCCTATTCATAAGGTTGTTGACATGCACTGAACGCAAATGTGATAACGTAAAAACTAACTAAAATGTTGCATATATTCATACTAATGTGAGCCCAACACGACAAAACAACTTCCATGCAAAGATTTACGTCATCAAACAACATAACCACGAATACAATTACCTTAGAAATAACTTTGATTTGTGCCAACACAACCAAAAAAATGCTATAAAAATAAACTTTCTCGTTTCATGCATATGGCATGGTTGAACTACTCAGCTCAACACTACCTATGCCAGCTACTTTTCACTACCATATGGCCTATAGAATCAAAACCATGCTTTTGACCTGACCCACCCTTAACATACCAACGATGCTCTCCTAGTGCATGTTGATTCTCCTGATCAACCAACCTGTGTCTATCATTCGAGACAAATTCCCAGATCTGACCGGTGATAAAAATGGTGCCAGCATTCAAAATTGTCTGCACAATAGCGATACATGCATGCTGGTATTCAAGGAATTTGGGTATCCAGCAAAGCCATTCTGGATACAATGGGTTGTACTCTTCGTCCATGAAATGTAAGGTCTATTGTAATGGCCCCAAATGAGATGAGTATACACCAAATTTGGTGTATTCATAGAGATGTTGATGCATAACCATCAGAACAGATGGTGACTTGAGCTCAGGTTTCTGTATCACGCAAATATCTTAAATGAACATCTGCATGCAGTGTGGAATAATACATTTCAAATACAATGATAGTTGTGAAGTAGCAAACTTAATGCCACCAACAGTGATTTCTGTCCATACCAGAGAAAGAAGAAATCACATTTTCCGAACAATAACAATTCTCCTTTTTTTGATTAATTTTTGCCTTTTTGGTAGATGAAGATTTAAGTTAATCATTAACCAAATCAAATTGAGATCAAAACCATAATTCCACCTTTGACAAATAACCCTTATAATAGCACATTCATATAGTTATGCTATTATACAAAACAATCACCCCCACTTGGATTTCCATACAAATAACTCTTTATTTTTTGAAGCACTGTCATACTTTTTCAATCAAGTAAATTTCACCCAACCAACTCATCCATTCTAAAAAGCACCCATAACTAGCAACTAAGATTTAGATCCTCCTTTTTTTGCTCCCATATTCTCAATAATTCGTAGAATTTCGGTGATACCCTTCTAGGACATATCTACATAGACCCCTATTAATATAATCAAATTCCATAAAATGGACAAATCCCCCAAAGACCATCACTAACAATTTTTACACAAATCAAGAAGCTCTTATCTATAACCTTCAACAAACAGAATATATTCAATTTGGATTCAACACCAAAACATACACACCCACACCCACACCCACACCCACACATATACATAGATAAAAATAAATAAGTATATATATATATATATATATATATATAGAGAGAGAGAGAGAGAGAGAGAGAGAGAGAGTTACCTGAGACCGCCACCACTAACAGGTGCATCATTATCAGTAGTTGACAAAGCCGAATTGGGATGTCCCATAACAAATCCGTCGTAGTTATCTTCGCAGCCCCAGGCTCCGCACCCTCGTGCAAGAACAATTATATATATACAAGCGTATACGTATATATATCGTCGATGATAGAGACGGAAATGCCTATCCTTGCACGCAAATGAAACAGCAGAAGAATCAAAATATCCAAATCCAGGGCCAGACATCATCCAATCGGACGATTATCAAATTCAACCTGTAAAAACTACATTGAATTTCAAAATTCAACACACAATACAATTAATTTCCAATCCAAACAACCGCACAGACAATCAATTTTCAAAGAATATCAGAAATCAAAGTTACACAAACATAAACACATTCAAACGTTGACGAACCGGGGAAAATATAGAGAACCAGAAACCACCTGAAAGAGGGAATTGGGGTGATGAAATGCCATGACGGGGATGATTCTGTTTCGTTTTGTTTTAGGTTTAGATTTTCGTTTGGATTTCGTGATATGAAAAATTTGAGAAATCAAATTAAGATTTTGGAATTCTTTTGAAGAATAGAGAGAAAATAAATAAAAAATAAAAAATAAGGCGCTTTGGACTGGAGTGATTTGTTTGTTGCAACTTGGTTACCAAAAATAGATAACAAAAGAATATGTCAAAGTCATTACCCCACTTTGAAATTTGACCTCTGATCTGGAACCTACACGTGGCGGACATCAGAGGAGGCGTAGGGTCCATCAATGGGTGCCAAGTGCATCACTTCAGATTCATCAATGGCAATGAGACCCAGACATCTTAATGCTACGGGGTTTAGCCACTTAACCTAATTTTTTTTAAAAAAAATTTTGTTTAAAATTTTTTTAAAAAGTTTATTGATTTGGTTTAAGTTGTTTTTTTTTTACATTCTTTTGCATTTACTTTTTTATAAAATAAAAATAAAAAAACTAAAAAACTTGAAAAAAACAAATTAATCCAAACACAAACTTAAATGTGAAATTAAGAGTTCAAACCTTACATAAGTATAAGATATGAGAGTTGTGAATGTATAAAGTTATGAATGTATAAGTATTTATTAATAAAAAAAACAATGAGATAAGACTAAA